>JAQIVF010001553.1:0-13642 GCA_034698365.1 Steganacarus magnus | reverse complement strand
TCGCTCTCTCTCTCTCTCTCTCTCTCTCTCTCTCTCTCTCTCTCTCTCTCTCTCATTATATAAGTCTATCTCTCATTCTCTCTCTCTCTCTTTCAATCCATTTTATTCTCTATCTCTCCCTCTCAGTCTGAGACTCACTAAATTGACTTAATTATCTGTCTCCCTCTCTCTATTTCACTCTCTTAATAAAAATGTTTTTAAAATGTAATATAAATGAAAAAATTTTATAAAATGAAATCTAAATGAAATTCAACTAATTTCTTTATTATTAATTATTAAAAAATTGAAACCAAATAATGCCGCCAGAAATTCTCCGAATAATAAATGAATATTTGAAATCACAAATAAAATTTTTATTTTATTTTATATTTACTGTTTAAAAATTGTAAATTTAATATAACGATTTTTTACTTAAAATTTTTTTTAGAAATTTATTGATGGGTTAAAATAATTTCGTATTGATTTATTCTAAACAAAATTATAAATGTAGATAATTTTTTGTTTAAACAATTTGTGATACAAAATATTTATAGTTGAGAAAAAATTTACTAACAATTTCAAAATAATATATATTAAAATTAATGCCAGCTTTAAAAATTGTGATTTTCACTGTTGGAGTTCTGATCAAAGACTGAAACTATTTAGCCTATAATAAAGAATATTTATTATAATTTCCACATAAAGTTAATTTTAAACGAATAAAATCCAAAGTGAAAAACAAAACTTTATGTATTTTAGAAATTTATAATTTTTATATAAGAGAATTAAATAAAGTAATTTCAGTTTTTACACCACAAACATTGTTACTGAAAACTTTCTTATTAAATTAAAAAAAATTCAAATTTTTAATACAGTTTTACAATATAAAAATGCCAATATGACTCTCACTTATATAGAACATATATTAATTAAAAAATAGTTTTATTTCCTTTTTAATTTCACTTGTATTTCGCTTCAATTTTCAATTTTTTTTAATTTCTCTTGTCTTTCGTTTTCGTTTAAGCGAAAGTAAATTTAAAAAATTATTTCAATTTCGCTTTCGCTTTCAAAATGCGATACAACACTATTTTTAACAACAATGAAAAATATTTAGATGCGTGTAAGGTAAATTATACTATTTTTATGATATTAATCGATGAAAAAACAATGATTTTATTCAATAAGTCGTATAAATGATAATAACAATAATATGTTGTGAATAATAGTATAATAATTGTAAATTAATAACAATTAGTAAATCACTGCCAAAATGGCTATTAATTACAATTCATTTTCATTAAATGAGTAAAAATATATAATGATAAATGTGCTCTCATTTTACACATTAAACTACACAGAATGTGTGCTCAAATATATGTAAAGCGTATTTCATAAACGGAAATAATAGGCATTTTTATTTAACAATAATGAGTTATTACTTATTATTCTATTACTTATATGTGCACACATATGACGTGCACATCACTCTTCCCGGTTTTATTAGATTAAAATCGGGTGAAATATGGTTCTATTTGTGATATGTGTATAATTAATTGTTGTTTAGTGTCTAAATTTGGTATTTCAAAATTAACATTGTTGTTCATTTTTCGAATAACTTTGAACGGTCCTTCAAAACGCGGTGTGAGTTTGTGTTTTGATGGATGATTTGATGGTATTAGCTTTTTAACTAAATCATCAATATTCAGTGATAATGGTGGATGCTTTGAATCAAATTTCTGTTTGCATTGTTGTTTAAATTGATTATGCGAATTGTTGCGGTTTTTCTAGCAGAATCAATATCGGTTTGTTCTGGTAAATAAGTACCAAACATGAGTTATATTGGTTTGAAATCAGAAAATGTATGTAAAGTATTGTTGTAATTACTAACAACATCTTTCAAAACTGTAGACCACTTTAGATTTGGTTTATCAATCAGTGCCATTCGAATACCTTTAACAATATTATCATTTGCTTTTTCATTCATACCGTTGGTTTCGGGATGGTATGTGGATGTAAAGCTTTGTTTGATGTTGTATTCGTCTAAAAAATTTTTTAAAACACGACTAATAAAATTTGTTCCATTATCGAATAATAAACGTTTAGGCTTTTGTTTAGATAAAATTGGTTTAAGAATTTCGATAATGGTTTGTGTTGAATTAGTTTTAGCATCTTTAGCCCAAATAAACATTGAGTGGTGGTCTATTAATACTTGAATAGCTTTAGTATTTCTGGCTGCAGAACTTATAACAACAGAGTCAATAGCCCAGAACTCATATGGAATGGCAGGTGTGGTTATAGGAGTGAGCGGACCATATGTCGGATGGTTTGCTGGTTTAATCATTTGACATGTGTGACACGTTTTGATATAAACTCTGATGTCGTTTATCATATTTGACCAAAAATATTTTTGCATAAAATGTTTTATTGTTCGATTGACACCTGGATATCCAGACTTTTCGTCATGTAATATCATAAATTCTTTTATGAATTGTTTTGGAATTACACGTTTAAACAATTGCTTATATTGTTTACCTATAACACCATTCTTTAGTTTAACTGCTTTATACATTTGCAGTTGTGATTAAGTTTGCCATTCTTCAACCGTTTCTACTAGTAATGATTCAGTTTTGAATGATGTTGATGTCATTGTTGTTTCAATTAGAGCGCGTGGTAATGCGTCGACGTGTTCCATCTTTGAACCTTCTCGATGTTTAACACTAAATGTGTGTTGCGATAACGTGTTTGACCAACAATATTGTCGGTTTATTTATATGATTAAATAAATAATATGATTATTTTTATAATTTAATAACCACTTCAGAGCTTTGAGGTCAGTTATAACTTTAAACTCTGTCCCATCAAGATAGACATTGAAATATTTATTTGAATTAACTAATGCTTAACATTCTAATTCAGTCCTTGTGTATCTAGATTCAGTATCAATTATTCTTCTACTGAAGAATGCTACTGGATGTTTGTCTCGGTATAATTTACCAAAGATGCCAACAGTACTTGCATCCGTGTGTAACTCTGTATTTAACTTCGGATCAAAAATCTTTAGAACAGGTTCAGATATGTCAGATTTTAACTGATTAAAACTCTCTTCTTGATTATGATTCCAATTATATGGTATATCTTTACGGAGCAGATAATACAGTGAAGCTGCTTTTTCAGCGAAGTCTCTGATAAATTTACGATGATATCCGATTAATCCGACAAATCGATGTAATTCTGTTTGATTTGTTGGCTTAGGATATTCGAGTATTTCTTTTACTTTAGTTGATTGCAGTTTTATTATACCGTTTCCACTGACATTATGTGGTGAGTATATTCGAGGTTTAACATTAATTGGTTTTATGCTTTTTGTTCGACTTCAAAAATATTCTTATTCGCATCTAACAATTTTGCCATCTTTTAAAAAGACCATCAAATTCTTTAATGATAGCCATCATTTCTTTTCTACCCTTAGACATGGTTTGACCTTTTTTTAATTTATTCGATATTGGTTTTCCAATACCAACACTTGTATTTCGCTGTTGTCATAAGGAATGTGTTAATGAACGCTTTTTCATTAAATTTTTCGCGATAACATATTTTATATCTAGACTTAAACTTTGGTTTTGATTCGAATGACTGATTTGTTTTTATTTCATTGTATAATACTGTTTTGTATTTTAAATTGATCGTGATTGGGAAATGTTGACCAATATTTACTCCCAGTAATAGCGTTTAATTGAATTGATTCAAAACGATAACTTAAAAATCTTCAGTAATATTGTTCAAAAAATTTGTAGCATTGCTTTACCAACTGCTTGACACGTGCCATTAGCTGTGTCTATATTTACTTTTTTATTGAAATTTATTCGTATTTTAAAATCTTTAGCTGTTTTCAGACTAATCATATTTATGTTTGATGCAGTGTCTATAATAGCTTAAAAATATACACCTTTAATTTTAACTGGTATTAGAATTAATTGGCTCAATGAATACTCAATTGAATTTTGTTTTATTGATTGAGTTAATGTTGCTATTTGTGTAGATTCATTGTTAGTCTTTTCATTGCTTTGACTTGCTTTTAGCTTTTTCATTTCTGAGAAACTTGTTTGTTGAATCTTTAGTTTGTTAGACAGCTGCCGCTTCTCTTCGATTCGAGTTGTGAGTTCGAGCCATTTCACTGTTGTTGACAGCTTTGCTGCTAACATGATTGATTGATAATGTGTTGGAAAACCATTAGTTAACAAATCAGTTCGATGTTTAGGATCGAGTGCGACATCGTCTAGTAATGACATCTTCTTATCATAGTATGATCTGATCGTGTCATCATGTTTTAACTTTAGATTTGTTGCAACAATTAGCGGTTGAGATTTCTTTACATCGAATCGTGTAATCAACTCGTCTTTTACTTTACTGTATGTAAGCGTCGAAATGTTTGGTAAAATACGTGTTGCTTAGAATTCTAACGCTGAACCTTTGAGTAATAACGTTAATTGTTCCAACTTTTCTTCATCTTTCTTAGATGACTTTAATGCTATTCGTGCCACTAATAACCACTGTCTGATCGGTATTAAGTTTTCTGCTCCCTCAAACTTATCGTTTTTAATTGTTGCTGCCATAATTGGTTCGATATTATCGTCAGTTTGTGAATCAGAGTCGTTTAATTCTAAATCGCTTGTTTGGCTTTGATTATCAATTAAAATGTATGGTTGATTATCAGTTGATGTACTTTGCATTAATTGAGTTTCAATATTTAATTTATCAGTTGATTTGACTGGTTTTATAACACGTTCACCACTTTTATGTAGTGTTTTATAGTCAACATCTTTTTTAACTATTATTTCTTTTTTCTTACTAGTGTTTACGTTATCACCCGTTTTTTAAAATTGTTTTACAATAAATTATTTAAATATATTTAGCAAACAATAAGTCTCTTATAAATTAAAATATTAACTCTTTTGAAAACACGTCAATTTTTTATATATTATAGTAATTATATGCTGACCTATATAATATTTTGGTTAATTTAGTTTATAATTATTTCTTTAAATATGATTGAAATATTTTTTCTTTTGAATATGAATCAATATTTTATCGAAAATTACTATTTTGTTTGTTAAATCAGTTATAAGTATTACAATTAAATCACAATATCAGTATAACAATAAATTATTACTTAATTAAAGGTTGAATTTAACAGCTCATTAGAGTATGAGCCGTTACTTCCAATAAAAATGTATACTTAAATGTTTTTCGATTTAGTTTCGTTGGTTTCGACTTTGTTCTGTTTCGATTGTTTCGATTTAGATTTGATTTTGTTGATATTTTTTACAATCAGTTTAAAAACATGCAATGTTTTGTTAAAATATAATTATGTTTTGAGTGAAACCTCAAAACACGCGAAATACCTTATTTTAAGTAAAGCTCGATTTAAATTATTTAAATAGATGTCGCGTTAATCATTATTATTGTTTTTCTAAATATGTTTTTTTTATATAACAGTGTGTTTTTTGAAATTAGTTGGCAGATTGATACTTACCTTACATTGTATAACTTTAAGTGATTTTAATAAATATTTTATAACACATTTAAGTGTAACTCATTTAAGCGTTCAGTGAACGCATTTACAACGAGCGGTTAAACAAAACCATTAATACAGCGAAGCGCGAATAGATTTGATATCGCTAACCACTTATCAATACCAACGCTAACACTGATAGAGTGGTTTAGCGGGCGAAATACACCGATTGGCTGGACGTTCGACGAACCAGGAGTGTTGGCGCGAAATACCGATACACGCGGAACGACGTTTCGCACGAGAGAGTGGTTTCTTGCGTATCAATTATTACTATTTTTAACAATTGATTAAATTTAACTCTAAATTAATTAGTATTTACAACTGATCGTAAATAATTAATAATTAAATAAATTGAATTTTAGTTTAAATTTTGATTTAAATTAATCTTCGATCCGATGTTTTCGGAGAATTCGATAATCTTTTGAATCGGTGAATTCGTAGTCAAAAACTGCGCCAAACTGTTATGCCATTAATCGATGACAAACAATGATTTTATTCAATGATTAGTTTCAATGATAATAACAATAATATTTTGTAAATTATAGTATAATAAATATAAATTAATAACAATTACTTAATCACTGCCAAAATGGCTATTAATTATAATTCATTTTCATTAATTGAGTAAAATTTATAATGATAAATATGCTCTCATTTTAGACATTAAACTGCACAGAATGTGCGCTCAAATATATGTGAAGCGTATTTCCAGAAAAGGAAATAATATGCATTTTTATTTAATAATAATGAGTTATTACTCATCATTCTATTACTCATATGTGCACACAAATGACGTGCACATTACTATTATTTTTAAATTAATTTAAATTTCACTTTTATATCATTTTTTTCATTGAGTTTCATTTTAATTTTAATTTAATTATTAATTTTTGCTTCTTTTACAATTAATTTTAAAAAGAAAACAAGAACAAACATTCATAATAGAGCTCACTTTGAAATTATAGATTGCTATAAAAAATATTTTTAAGCTGTAAAAGTTGCGAATACTCAAACATTATTTAAAAATCATTTTCAAAAATATTTATTGAAATCATTAAAAATAGTTTACTTTAGTTAACAATGTACGTAATAATTTTCAATCAAAAAAATTAAATTTTAAATGCATTGTTGTAACTATTATATAAGTAAATATACAACTTCTATAAAATGTTATTTAGCATAAGAGTCATTTTTGATCACGTGATTTCTTCAAAAATGTTCCTCAAATACAAATCAAAGGAGCACCGTTTGATCACTTCTTGAGCTTGATCCAGCGGCCACGAAAGAACATAGCCGTTTAGTACGTGCCATGAAATCGCTTCCACTAGGAGCACCACTTGTTCACTTTTTGAGCTTGATCCGCGGCCTCGGAAGAAGATAACTTGTTAGTACGTGCCATGAACTCGCTTACACTAGGAGCAACTTTTGTTAATTTTTTGAGCATGATCCAGCAGCCACGGTAAAAGATTGCTGGTAAATACTTGACATGAACTCACTTACACTAGGAGCAACTTTTTATCAGTATTCTTGTTAATCAGTATAAATTTCAAGAATGCCCATAAACTTGATTCCATTAGGAGCCCAGTTTGTTCAGTATTCACTATAAATTTCAAGAATGCCCCCTTAGTCTGTCATTAGTTAAACACTTGCCAAAAAAACATTGAAAACATACGTGTCATTAGTTGAACACTTGCCAAAAAACTGCTCTAATGAAATTTCTTTAAAATTTGTTAGCATCTACAGCGATATGTGGCGCGTATTCACTGCAAGTTTCAAGAATTCCCCATTTGTGGGTCATTAGTTGAACGCTTGCCAAAAAAACTGTTGAATGAATTTTCATTAAAATTTGTCCGCATCTACAGCGATAGGTAGCGCGTGTTCACTACAAATTTCAAGAATTCCCCATTTGTGGGTAATTAGTTGAACGCTTGCCAAAAAACATTAAAAAACATACGTGTCATTAGTTAAACACTTGCCAAAAAACAGCTCTAATGAATTTTCTTTAAAATTTGTCCACATCTACAGCGATATGTGTTGCTTGCTCACTACAAATTTTAAGAATTCCCCATTAGTGGGTCATTAGTTGAACGATTGCCAAAAAAACCGCTCGAATGAAATTTCTTTAAAATTTGTCCACATTTGAAACATTTAGGCTATCTTATTAAACAATAATTATCTATTTAATTTGATGATTCTAATTTAAAAATAAACTATTGTATTTCACAATAATGTAAAATCATGCATAATAGGTTTTAGTCATTTAAAATAAATCATTATAATAAAAGAGATACAGATATTATATCCAAAAATTAATAAAGGATGAAGTTTTAATTCTCTTTTATAATTAAATTTAAGACAAATATTTCTTTTTTTATTAATCAATTATTATATAATATGAATTGAAAAATTTTATGAAACCATTAAATGTCTCGCAAGTTTTTTTAATTGCATAATTCTAGTTTTCTAGTTTTGTTTATAAATTATGAAAACATATTTACTTTGATTATGCAAGTTTTTATTGTAATGAGTTTCGGAAAAATCTAAAAAAAATTATAAAAGTAAATATTTGTAAAAAACTTCGATTTAATTGTTTTTTGATTTACGTATTTTTAAAAATAAGCGAATGGTAATTGATATTATAAAATTTTTTTATTATTATAATAAATTTATATACAAATTTATTTTGTCTATATTCATAAAAATAATTTTCAAAAATCATAAATTACAAATTGTGTACTTTTTAAAAAAATATAGACAATCTTAAATTAATTGTAAAGCAAAATTAACTTTCCGAGAATAATTGAGTTTATATTTAGTCTTATATTATAATATATTTATTTAAAATATTTCAGCTTAAAAATTATGGTTCAAATAATATTTGGTTATCTTGTTTTCTTAAGCAATCTTTGCTCTCGAAATTTTACAAAATTATATTTATTCAAATTGTAGGCGACATATCTGACGTAAAAGCAATGAAAATTATTTTATATTTATTTTTATTGAGATTTTTACAAATTTTAACTTTTTTATTTAGAATTAAACTAACTTCCATTTTTCAAGCTTAAATCCAGTTAAAATTTTGCTATTTTTTGGAAAAAACCAGACTTCATTCAAAATAATCTGGTCAGTCTGACTGTGCAATTTCATCTTAATTCTAAGTTATCAATCACTTTTATGCTATAATAATACTATAAAACACTGGTTTTGACAAATTAACAATTTAACAAATTAGTTTTGAATAAAAGCTCTTTGTTAGTTTAATTAAAATTAATAACTTATATGAAATGGATATAAATGTTTGAATTTAAAAAATTATCTAATAAAATAAAAATTAATCATTAATTCTAAATGTGTTTCAACTTATAATTATGATTTAGATTCAAATTGAAATTAGATTAAGTGAAATTATTATAAAGATATTAATTTGGATAAAATTATATTCTTTTAGCTGTAAATACTTTCAATATTTATAAAAAAGTATTTGCTTAAAAATCAATATAGAATAGTAATTGGAGTAATTTAATTGTATCTGATTATAATCGTTTTTGTCTTAAAAATATTTTTATTATTTAAATATTAGTTTATATTTTAAGTTTATCAATTGTATATTTGATACTGATTAAGAAAATTTAAGTATAAAATAAATCATTTAATTATCATTAAAAACTAAAAATAGAATGTCGAGAAATTTAGCTCACTGAGATTTCAGAGAAAATCTTTGACAAGTTAAATCTCATTATATTGTAACACAACTGTTTGAAAGTTACTCTATTTCAAAAACTCGATTTATAGGTATGTTTATTTAATTAGGTTTATTTTTAAAGCTGAAACATTTTTTTATTTCACTTTTTATAAAAAGCATAGTTTATGAATTTAAGACTTTCAGTCTGATTTTCTTCCTGGCTCGCTGTCAGTCTGTCCGTCTGTATGTCCGCAATATGAAGAAGCTTTTTCGCTAAAAGTTTCTTTTAATAATGGGATTTTAAAAAGGAGCCATTTTAGCTCACTTTTATTTTATATCAATTAGCTATTGGATTATGGATGTCCGTCCATCTGTCTGTCGCTTTTTAATGAGTTTTTTATGGTGAAATAAAAAATGTTATGTAATTCAAATGAATATACTCATTATTCAAACAAAATATACATACTTTGCTAAAAAAATTAATTTTGATTTTTATTTTTATAATTAAAATCAAAATTAAATAAATAATTTGTAAATAAATGTTTTATTAAATAACATTTTTTATTTGTAAAATTACTTTAGAACTAAATTTTATTCCTTATCATGTTTAAAAGAAAAATCTTCTAATTCTGTTTTTTAATATAATTTAAAACATGATTTTTGGTCAATATTAAAAAAAATCTCGATTAATCCCAGTTCGTTTATCACCCTTAAAATATAAAGAATTTTTCTTTTCGACCGCATCCAAGAAACATGAACCTGATTAAATACGTTTGACAAAATAAAAATAATCATTAAATTTATATCTGATAAAACTTTATATTTTCAAGTCATACTTCTAATAAATATTCAGCAAGTTTTTAGACTTAAATTACTAATAGGAGACTTATGTGGATAAAAATATAATTAATGAACTGTAAATAATTTCAATATTCATTCTATGAATTTGCTTAAATATAATTAAGGAATAGTAATTGGGGTACATAAAAGAAATAAGATTATTATCGTTTTTAGCTAAAATATATATTAAGAATTGAAATAATAATTTATTTCTTGTTTATCTTAAATTAATTAATTGTAATTAACGAAATTTAGTTATAAAATGAATCATCTAATTATATTTTAAGACCAAAAATAGAATTTAAAATTTTTGTTTAAAATATTCTTTTTATAATTGAAAAATCATAAATAACAGGTAAAAGATGAAAAATCTATTGATTCATTATTATTTCCGGTTTTATTAGATTTAAGTCTGTATAAAATATGGTTCTATTTGTGATATGTGTACAACTAATTGTTGATTAGTGTCTAAATTCATAATTTCGAAATTCACACCATTAGTCATTTTTCTTGTGACTTTGAAAGGTCCTTCAAAACGCTGTGTGAGTTTGTGTTTTGATGGATGATTTGATGGTATTAGCTTTTTAACTAAATCATCAATGTTTAGTGATAATGGTGGATGCTTTCAATCAAATTTCTGTTTGAATTGTTGTTTAAATTAATTTCTGCGAATTCTTGCGGTTTTTCTAGCAGAATCAATATCAATTTGTTCTGTTAAATCAGTTCCAAACATGAGTTGTATTGGTTTAAAACCAGTAACTGTATGTACTGTATTGTTGTAATCACTAATAACAACTTTCAAAACTGTAGACCACTTGAGGTTTGGTCCATCAATCAGTGCCATACGAATACCTTTAACAATAGTATCGTTAATTTTTTTCATTCAAACCGTTGATTTTTGGATGATATGTAGATATAAAGCTTTTTATGATGTTGTGTTCATCTAGAAATCTTTTAAGAACACGACTTCTAAAATTTATTCCATAAACAGAAAAGAAACGCTTATGTTTTTGTATAATCAGAATTGTTTCAAGCATTTCGATAATGGTTTGCATTGAATTAGATTTAGTATCTTTAGTCCAAATAAACCTCTCCACCAGGTGATAGACGCGAATGCGGTCCTCGTGCCAAAGTGGAACGTGACTTACGGTTCACGCGCTATTTGTTGCTTGTCTGTTGCGCTGCCACTCGTAGCTACACCAACAATACTCTTCAATTCAACTTTAATCAATAATGATGCACATTTAATTACCAATAAACCTTTTTATTTTTTAAAATGAATATAAATAGTGTTTAAATACACTTAAAATAATTAATCTTACGAGAGTTACTGATTTTGAAGTGTGCTGTTCGATGGCTAAACAACAAGTGAATACAAAAGTGTGTTTTTTGTACTGTATTTTACAAAATTAGTATTAGTTTAGACTGTTTTTATGAGTATTTCGGACTATTACAATGAGTTTTAGTTTTTTGTTTTATGATTGGTAACCTATTAGTGTTTATGTTTTAGCTTTTTCGTATTTTTGGGGTGTGTTTTCGGTTATCGCCAAACAGCTCGTCATATTAAACACGTTTATTATTTTTCTCATGTCACTCACTTTTCAACTTTACTAATATTATAATGTAAAACATTAATTATAATTGAAATCTAATAAAAATTATTAATTACAATATTTAAAATTCATTTTTAGCAAACATTCAACAGAGTATGAGTTTTTTATAAATTTTTTGATTTGTTTTTAATAAAAGTAGACAAGCCTAACTTTAGTTTAAAGTCTATAAAAACCTAATTAAAAATTTAAATATCTTTTAATATTTTAAATTTCTGATAATTATTATAAATATGAAACCTGGATAAGAATAAAAACAAAACAAATCTTTAAAAATTCTTCCCAAATCATCAAAAAATTAAATTATCAAAATAGCCTTTAAAACAAAGTTTTTAAATTTAATTAATAAAATACTAAAATATGTTTATTGCAATACTTAAAAGTTGAATTATATAATGTTTTAATGATTCCAATAGTGGTCCTAAGTTCGTAGTTTTTAGCAATTACTAGTAAATTTTTTAAAGAAATTGAATTAAAATAAACTTGAAGTACAAATACTGCAAACAAAACAACTCTAATTAAAACATGGAATTGCATAAAAATAATTTATCCCAAATAAAAAAAATTTAATAGAATTTCAAAATAAATTTTTTTAAATATGTTCAATTAATTATTTTTAAATATTTAATATATTAATTTAATAAGTTTAATATGTCAATAATTTTGATATTAACATTTTATTGATAATACCATAAATAATCTTAATTATAAATGTTATTTTTCTCTAAGAATATTCAATAAATTTGGTTTAATTGTTTAAACAATTTAGGCAAATTAATTAAATATTTATCCAATGAATTTTAACCTATTTTATCAAATAATATTTTACTATTCATAAATTTGAATGATTAGAGAATTTATCTCCTTACTAATTCCATTTATTTTGAAAAGTGGGATATAGTAATGTTTTTATTTGTACGTATTGTGCAAATTAAAACATTTGGTTTTGGCTTCTGAAGACGAAAATGAAAGACGAAAATTTTCGATTTATTTTAAATTATTCATAATTTAAATTGCATTTCGATTTTATTTCAATTTCGATTAATTGAAATAAAAATAGAAATTATTCATCGATTCTATTTCCATTTTAAAAAATGGAAACAACACTAATTAAAATAAATATTGAACTAAAAAAGACACAAAATTGCTAAAATACACAATCGCTTAGGCACTTCAACTCCAAACATTTTATAGTTGATTTTTAAAAAATAAAATAGTTATAAAATTTGAAAACTAAATACAGTTTAATATATTTAAATAAACATTTTTAATTTAAATTAAAATTAAAAAAATGAAATAACTCCAAAAGTTTATATAAAATATATAATAAAAATCAAAAATCGTTGTCAAAACAACACTACTTTTAAGTTATTATATTAATTTCATTTTCCTTTTCCAATAACCTGTCTTATTTGATTCTTATGCAAAAATATTTGTTGAAAAATAAATTGAGTTACAGTATATAATCTCCCAAAAGTTACAGATAAATATAATTTCGCTTACAAAAATTAATATTAAAAAAAATATTTTGATATATTAATTTAATTAATTAAGCTTAAAATTTCTTAAAAAAAATTACAGAATCTAATTAAAAAGCTTTATTTTAAAAAGGATTTTTAAAATATATATCTTAAGTTTATTTTTCTTGTACTTTTGATTTTGAGTGGAATTTCAAATTTAATTTTTTATTAGTTTTTTAGAAAAATATATAGAAATTCTTCTTATTTTACTATTACAAACAAGAACGACACATTCATAAGGGAGCTCACTTTCTTATGAATTTTAAATAAATTTTTATACATTGGCAAAAGACAATAAGATATTTGTTAATTAAAATTATTTTATTAGGAAAGTTAATTGAAATTTTACAAACAGAAAACTCTTAAATAATAAACCACATTGGTTTGTGGTACGAGAAATATGAATCATATTGATTGATACCCGGTGAACAGTTACGAG
>JAQIVF010001552.1:0-13645 GCA_034698365.1 Steganacarus magnus | reverse complement strand
ATACTTTCTTAGTTAATATGAAAGAGAGAGAGAGAGAGAGAGAGAGAGAGAACGATAGAGAGAGAACGATAGAGAGAACGATAGAGAGAGAGACGAGATGCGATGAGATGCGTGAAGTTTTGTTGTAAGTCCTTGAATGTGAAGGCTGTTAAAAATATATACAGTATTAGTATAGCCTAAAACTAGTGTTAACCCGAAAATTCTGAAAAACCTGCTTCTGCTATATAATCAATGCCATAACACATACACTCACACAACACATGCAAACGATGCTCTATTGCTAGACTAACTATGATGCGATTACAAGAGTTTTGCGAATTCAACGAATTGTTTTTGTTTTCGTCTTGTTATGTCTGCATTGAATGTACAAAATTGTTAATTAGATAGAAGTGTGAGAATGAAGGCGTTAATCATATAAACAACAGGAGTGGGTTCTACGATGGGTTATCGAAATAGTTAACTAACAATTGTGTTTCGTTACTATGGAAATAGCTATTAACGATAAAAATAGCGAAAAAATCGTTTTACTAAAAACTGTTACTTACGAAAGCTTTCGCTAATTAACGATAGCTTCGAAGTGATCGTTAATTAGCGAACGTTTTAACGAAACACGTGACTTAACACGAAAATCACAAAATTTCTTTGGCGAACATCTCGTATAATATATTAATTGCAAACTAATTTCAGATTAACTAATAAATTTAATCGAAAATTAAGATAAAATATGTTAAATACATCAATTTTAACAAATATTCAATTTGTTGTATTTTTAAATTTAATGCCTTAATTCTCAATTTGAAACAAACTAAAACATGTTAACGAAAAAATTTTCGCGCCAAACGCCACAATTATTTCGTTAAAAATGTATAGTAGAACACTTTTTTCGTTAATTAACTATTTTCGTTTTTGAGTTTTCGCTTAGTAATGATAACGATATAGTTAACGAAAGGATAGTAGAACCCACTCCGGGTGTTTAATTATTAGTTAGGAATCGTTTAATAATTTTGTGTCTCCAGTGAATAAATAATTACGATGTCCTTATAGCACAACGTTTTCCTCGGATGATGTTCTGTAGAGAAAAATATTTCGCATAGAGTATCGGATAAACTTTATTTTTAGTTTAACCTCGATTCGAAAAAAAATTGCAAAGTTGTTAAGAACCAAATATGTGTTTAGTCTACGATTTCAGACTTGTGTCTTAGGTATTCGTTTGTTCGGATATAATTTAGTTTTATTAGCAAGAAATCTACACAAAATCAAAATTAAATACTGTATAATAAAGTTTCGGCGGTTCGGTTTAACCACGTTTAAAACCGAGCAACTTTCTAAATGAGCGGTTCAAAAATTGCGCTAAATTTCTATAGAAAATATTAAAAAATGTATATAATTCACAATTTTTCATCTATTTATTTATAAACAAAATATTTTTTTAATAAAATTCGTCTCAAGTATTATATTATTATTATTGACATATCGAAGTGATTCAAAACGATTTTGACAATGATTAACAAAGTTGAAAGAAATACACAGCAAATAAGTACCAAACATTTATTGAGACCAAACAAAAAAGTTAAAATTCTTACATTGAACATCGGGTTTTATATAAGATGCAGAGCTTCAAAACGCATGATTGAAGCGCTGCGGTAAAATATTCTGATTCGCAGATCAGAAGTGTGTTACAATAATAGTTATAATAGATATACATTTTTAGTGTTAGTTTATTTAGTTTCTTTAGGTTATAAAGAAATGGTTCAAAATTTCCCTATGAATTTGAAAGATCTCCGTCAAGGCACTTTAAACCGAAATATGGTAGACATAGCCGTGAAAGAGATCTCTTAAATTCCTACAAAATATTTTTATTTTACCATTTTCTTTATTTTTGAAACATTAGAAAGCTTAAATAATGTTTTTTTTGTTTGATTTTTTAATATTTTTATAATTTTTATTTTGTTTTATTTTAATTTACGTTTCTTACATATTTGTTTATTGATATGTTAAAATTGGTTATATTATAATTAAATTGACACAATTCACATTCTTCATACAATTAATTATTTATCTATTTAAGATTTATGTTATAAATTAAAGTAGTATTTAAAAAATAATAAATATTTAAAATTAATTATAGATAAGATAAGGTAGTTTATAAGATAAGTAATAATGATATTTAATTAATAAACATTGATTATTTTATATTGAATAAGATTTTATATAATGTAAACAGGAAAATTATTTATATTCAACTCTGAAACGTAAACCAAAATTCACTTAATTTTACATTTATAACTACTCGTCCAAACGAAGCGATATTAGAGAGAAAAATTTATCTCTTAAGTCTCTTTTAAATAATTTTGAAGAAAGCAATCTCGTCTTTATAGACTCATTCGTATCAGATTTCTGAAAAAGAAACTCTGAAACGCATTCATCCTGTATTGCCAAATTAACTTTTGGTTTTCTAAACCATAGCTCATGATTTTTATAATGGGAATTATCTTTTTTCTGTTTAATTATAGAATAAAATATCTGTTTAAAATAGAACCAATCTTTTTTGTATTTTTCGCAGCTTTCTTTTTTATTTATTTTTGTCAGAAATCATGTATATTTAGGACCTGTTTTCATTCGATATTTATAAAGTAAAGCGCAATACTTAGCTTTACATTCGGAAATGTTAATAAATTTTTATTTTAATAATGTTTGTCAAATACGTTAAGTAAGTGGTTTCAAAGTTATCGGGTTTTGTTTCGGTAATGAATTCGGTTTTCAATTCATAATAATTGAAACAAGTAATAACTGAAAACCCAAAACTTCTTAAAATATAAGTTATGGTAAAACAGACAATGAGATACATTCTTTTAAACATCAAAATTTCATTCTTAACGTTTTCCAAATCATAGTTTAGAAATTTTGAAAACGCAATGTAGCCGATCATATCGCACAGAGATATTTTTAAGGATGGATTAATTACACTAGAATTTATATTATTCATATATTCCACAGCTATACCTAAATAGTGTGTTAATGGGTCATTTTCAATTGGATCGGGCATTTCATAATCTTGAAACGATCATCTACTTGAATTTCTTTGAAGAATATCTATTTCTTGAAATAGATTAACAAATGGTCTGTCGATGGGGAACGGTGAGTACCATGAGTTAAATTTCATGGCAGTATTGGGACCATAGCTAGTTTACAGATTAATCGAACTACTTGAAATACTTGGCTAATCCATACTTCATGTTTTATGAAATAAAATTTAAAACATGCTATAGTTTAGTAAAATTTTTAACGTTAAAGCTAAATTTAAAAGATATACATTTTCATACTATTATTAATCAATAAGGGAAATGAATAAATTTATATATAAAGATTAATATAATAGTTGAATTTACCTTTGTAAAGGAATTAAAAAGATTTAATTATATCGTGGAGTAAAAATCAAAAACACAAAAATCACAAGTTAATTCTATTACACACTGATATGTATACAGACTTTATTTTTATTTGGTTGGACAGTAAGACTTATCACAAATTTTATAAAGTACGCGTAGTGTGTTCGGTGAATAAATTTACTAAAGCGCAGGCCTATAGTGTTTGTACATTAATAAAATACTAATAAAAAGTGATGTGGTAGAGTTAGTTAATTTAAACTGAAATTTACAAATTTATTTTATTTTTAATGATTTTTGTTTTATTTAATTATATAGTTCATAGTTTAGTAAATTTATCAGTACTCACTTTTAATCACTTTATATATAATATTATAATTAACTTTCTTTAAAATAAATATTAAATGTTCGCGCCAAAGATTAAGAAAATTCGTAAACGTTAATTTTTAATTTTTTATTAATACTTGTAACTTACAATAAAATCTATTGATAGTGTAGAATAGATGGAAGGGGTGTGTGGTAACGTTTGAGATATAATATAATTAACTATAGTCTTATCTATAGAAATTGTTAAAAAATAATTTTGGTAATTTAGGTTCTTTCATAACTTTCAGAACCCAGCAACAAGTTTATTTTCGAATACCTATCCTTTAAAGGATTTTTTGATACGTAATAATCAAAAACTTTTAAAAGGGTACCTCAATTCGTACAAAAATTTTATAAGTTTAAAACAAAAACTAAAATATTTAAAAATTCTAAGTATTACAGAGTTTCAAATTTGTAGGTGTGTAGAATATCGCGCATGCGTAAAAAATATGTGTAGTTATGGACTCTCTGACAAATATTAGGCTCTAAAGAGAATTATAAAAATTCGAGGAATTTTATGACGTAATTTATGGTCAAATAATGCTTCGCATAAAATCGATAATAAAATGTCGATTCTGTATTATTCTGTGCGACACAAATTTTAAGTCTTCATATCTATTTCAAATTTACATTTTTGGGTAAGTTTTTTTGCTATTAATTTTGTTTTATTTCTTATTTAATTGTTTAAAAAAGAAACAAATGCATTAAATCTAGTGATTTCTCTATTTTTTGCAATTATTTTGGTAAAAATTTAATTTTATTGAGTATAATCTATATACGAAATTACTATAGTATATTTCGTAAAGGAAATATTATGGGCGACAATAACTATTTGTTTGGAAGTGAGGCTAGAAGAAGAGTATCACAAAATTGGGCACAAGGTGCAGTTGGCATTACAATACCAGGTCGGTCATTTCCCAATTATACTGATCCTTTTTAGAAGTCAAGAATTGTGTTTAATAATCTGTTAACTAGCTTTCTTACACAGTTATTAATTATTATTAGATTAAAAAAATGATCTAGCCTATTCTGGTTTAATAAAAATTGTTGAAAGTGGTATTTTAAACCTCTTGTGAAGCTGGGAACAACTCAATTAAACCTCAATTTATGCTAGAGTACGAAAAAGCTAGGCATCAGACTGATAACGGAAATAAAAATATTCATTTAACTGTTACAATAATTATCTACAAAAAAGATTTTCAATAAGTAAACACGCCTCCAACTCTTTATGGTAAAAATCAAATAAGTTTTTAGGTAATTTATAATCTATTTACTATAATAATTTAACATCTAATAAGTTCGTTATTAATAAAGCGTCTTATGAGAATGCATGGGAGAAAAAATACAAAACCCGTTAAAACTCAGAAAAGCGAAATCGATCATAAATGGAATCATAGCGAAATACAATCTCCTTCGGAATTAGTGATTCCGTGCAAAATGCAATTGAGCAAAAGAATAGCTCTATGCTCACATATTCTGAAAACGGTCAAAAAACTCAAATACAGCCTCAAATAATTCAAAACTGTAATAGTGAGGAATAAAATTTGGATAAAATAATGTTAGATCAAAATCAATCCGATACAAGCGAAAATCTACTAATCGAACAATCAGAAAATATAATTACCCCGCCAGTAATTCCTGCTCCAATTGCACCAATAGCGATAAAGGAAATTAGTATTTGTAAATATTGTTATGATATGGAGAAAACTGGGAAACCGGAACATCCAATAGATTTTATTGTTAGAGAATCGAAGTATATGCATTGGTATTGGGTTAGATTGTCTAATCATAGTGAGAAAGGAAATATTGAGGTACATGCGACATACATTTATCAAAGTGAATTTTATAAGTTCTGGCAGCAGCAAAAGCAAACGGATCATGGAGACAAACTTGGTTTATGAAGGATACCGTAATATAAGTGGCGCTTCACGATCTAAATAGGTTTCTCATTCAAGATCAAAAGGTTTATTCAAATTTAAAAGTCCAACAAATCAAATTTACCATAATTTGAAAGAAAATTATGAAAAAATTGGAAGTATAAATAAGATATTTCATGAGCTTGATCTATAGGAACGAAACTATATATAATTTTCAATTAACTCTTTCAGTACGAGCAACGTTTAACCACTTCTTTAGCTTGATCCATAAGTATAAAACTGGATATAATTTACTATTAACTCGCTTCCACTAGGTGCATAATCTAATCACATCTTGAGGTTGATCTAGTTAAAAGGGATGTAGCTAGATAGACATTGGCCATTAATTAGCTTCCACTAGTAACAACGTTTGACCACTTCTTGAGCTTGATCAATAGGTATAAATCTGTATATAATTTACCATCAACTAGCTTCCACTAGGTCCATCATCTATTTACTTCTTGAGATTGATCTAGTTAACAAAGAAGAAGCTAGATAGATATTTGCCATTAACTCGCTTTCATTGGAGCAAAGTTTGACCACTTCTTGAGTTTGAACAATTAAACCAATAAGAAGAGATGTGGATATTTTTTCACTTTCACTGAGACACTGGAAAAAACTTCTAGAGGATTCTAATAATATCATCAATGCTAAACTATTAGATAATGGATGAGTGGTAAGACATTGTTCTTGTAACTGTACTGCCAAAGTTTTATATATACTCATAAATGGAAGATTGACAGTTAAAAAGACATATTTTACTGTATTTTATTTATCACGCATTTTATAATGCGTATTATTTCGAAGTGTACTAATGAGTCAGTGAGCCTATGTTTACATTTTTTTGTTTGTTATGCTTACTCGTTTGCATTGTTTTGCTATTTCTTTGCTTTCAATAGTATTGTCATCAATAACAACGATGACAACTATGATAACAACAACAATAACAACAACAACGACAAAGACGACAAAACAACGCTTTTATTAACGTTAATAATGACGATTTTCAAGTAATATTTATTTATTTCTTAAGATTTGTTTTAATTTCATTAATTTTTCATTAATAGAAGAGATTAATAATTGCGGAATATGTCTGGCGGAGATACAACAAAGACATTTATATTTAATTATCTATCACTTCCGCCACACATTTAATAAGTGGTGCTTCGCAATAAGGTGTAACTATTGAACATCATTGGTACGCTATAATGTGCCCTGCCCTATCTGTAAAAGGGCTAGTGAAGCTCTGCCACTTCCACTGCCACCGGTTCAAATATTTGTAAGATAATATTCAACACTTTTCTTGTTTTAATTTACATATTTCTTTTATAGCCTCGAATTCAACACCATGATTTGGAGGATAATTAATCATTCATTTTAAATCAATTTAATTCATTTCATTTCAATTCAATTCATTTCATTTCAATTTATATTCAATTCATTTCAATATTTATAATTACAATATTAAAAATATTTGTTTTATTAACAATTAATATTTATGATTTATTATTATAAAAAAAGATAACATTATTATTAAGATGATTATATAATATTTAATGATTGAAGAATGTTTCGAAAAATTTCGCTCGAATTTCCAGATAATAATGATTGAAAAAATTCAGTTGTTGAAGACTGCTGCAGAATTGCTTTCATTATCCATATTTCGACGACAGAATGGACAGCTAACAATATTGTTAATTAAATTCGAAGCTATAGGTAGATTTTATCGCCATTTGTTCGAACAATTGAGGCAGATATTAGTGAAGCAGATCTTATTATAGTGATTATTCGTGGTGATCGCTTTGAAACATACCATAGTTGTTTTCCATAATTGTATCCATAATTCCATACTCGTTATCAGACATTTTCACTTTTACTTAAGCTTTTGCTTAATAATATTGTATTTTTCTTTTTTTTCTTTTAAATTTACTTATAAAGTTTTATTAATTAAAAATAAACATTTGCTATATTTAATTAATGTTTTAAATAAATAATAATTTGTTAATATATTTAACAAAGGTTTGCACACAAATACATATATTTATATAAAAGTTAATACTTTGAATAATATTTTTTAAGCTTTAATTAGAGTTTTGACAGTTTTCAAAACTTTTTCATAAGTTTCGCATTTTAAAAAGCGTTTTGATTTTTAATATAATTTTTTTAACTTATTAAAAATATTTTCATTGTAAAAAGTGTTTTACTTTTTAAAAAGTATTTTTTACTATAAAATAAAACTTTTTTTAACTGTGAAGTGATTGTTGTCAAAGAAGACGACAGCAATGAACTCAGTGATAATAACGACTCGAACGCAACCAAACAAGAGTTAAATGCTTCTCAGCAGACGAAGAAAATTTCGCCAATAATTAATGATACAAATGTTGGCCACAAATGTGATATGAAAACAGCCGAACAACTATTGTCTCGCGTTTTCGGTTTCGAACGCTTTCGATCAAAACTGCAGAGAAAAGCGATTAATTGTGCGATGAATGGAGAGAAACACATGTTCATATCGATGCCGATCGGCGCTGGAAAGTCGTTGTGCTATCAGTTACCAGCGATTTGTGATAATTATGATGTGACAAATATTTTCCATAAATGTGATATTGAAGACGTTCAATGAGGACAATAGGTATTGCGTGGTTCGCCAGTCGTACCAAACTGAACAGTCGGGGGTTATGTTGGGATTGCTGAGTCGACAGATCAATAGTTGAGATATCAGTCAAATTTGTCGCGCTGTTTAGTCGCTAAATATGAATCGTTGAGAACGCTGAGATTACAGGCACTTGTAAATTATAGGCACTTGTTTCGTGATAGAAATATTTTATTTAAGATAGATTCAATAGTTTTTAGTAAATACAAAATTAGATAAACTGCTCACATTGAGCTCACTACTGCGACTAACAATTAATAAAGGCGTTAAACGCTTAAATAGACAAAAGTGAGAAAAGTTCAAATATTAAAGTGATTATTGCTTTAAACCTATTTCAGAGGTTATAGAGACGTTAGTTATTTTTTTATTTGCATCCATTGTGAGACACTCGCGTGCTTAAATATGAAAACAGCCGAACAACTATTGTCTCGCGTTTTCGGTTTCGAACGCTTTCGATCAAAATTGCAGCGAAAATCAATTAAATGCGCGATGAATGGAGAGAAAGACATGTTCATATCGATGCCGACCGGCGCTGGAAAGTCGTTGTGTTATCAGTTACCAGCCATTTGTGATAATTATGGTATGTCATAAGAATAGGAAGAGTGAACACATTCGCGACGTTTAACAATAGTTGTGTCGCCTCATCAGATCATCATATCATCTCATCACATCACTCATCACTAATCAAATATCTGCGCTCAAGAAGTTAAACATCAACGCCGAAACAATTAACTCTCATTTGCCACAAAATGAGCAAAAGCGCATTAAAACTGAATTACTGTCGGAAAAGGTGTTTGTGTTTATTAATTTCACACAATAATAATTTGTTTTTATTTTGTATATCTTTAGATGAATATTCGTTTGCTGTATATCACACCCGAAATGGCTTCGACCACCAGTTTTGCGATGATATTGTAGCACATATACAAGACTGAAGCGTTGAGTGGTGTGGTCATCGATGAGGCGCACTGTGTCGTAAAATACTGCTGTAAGAGTGCCTATGCAGATAGTTTATAAAACCAATCAGTAGAATAACTGCAGTATGCGTGTACTCCCTGAAGCACAGAAAAGCATATAATGCGGAGATTCATAGGCTCCACCCAATCTAATAAAAGCAGTGGTACAGCGGCACAACAGGAGACAGAGAGTTAGTGCCTCTTCCTGCGTGTTTCTAACTCTATGAAAACTCTAATTAAATGTATTTTTAATCATTTTTTTACATTTAATAATAAACTTCTTATTTTATAAAATTAAAGTCTAACTTTCTTTAAATGTGTTTTAATAAATTGTGACCAAAAAGTAAAGTAGTTGTCGACAGTGGCCGTCTGGCGCCCGAATTAAGCATATTTGGAACCTCTGAAACGCTGCGGAAAATCAGAACCTTACATTTGGCGCCCGAACAGGGACAGAACACAGAGGTTTAACGATCTACTTCTAGCTATCCGTAAAGTAAAAATCAACAATTTGTGGTAAGCTGATAAATAGTACTTTAAACACTACTGGTGGTCGCCGAAATTTCAATAACTCATCATACAAGAAATTCTTTGGAAATCGGTTACAATCAACCGTAGCAGAACGTCATAATCCATAAAAATCAAAAGGCACAAATCAATCACTAAACTAAATTTGTTCACGAGTGTGACCATTGGGTCTGATCCGATTATTCCATTCGAGGAATCTCAACACACTACTCATCATTCGGGTATCGGTGCATTTCTACAGACTATTGAAGGGGTTATTCAAGATAGGCGAACCCAAACTATTTACACTAAAAAAACAGACGAACCAGTTTACGAAATTAGTGTCACAAATCCGGAAGTTATTCAAAAAATTAAAATCACTGATTTCAACTACGTATAGGCGTTTCTCTATACAATACATGACCTAGGCATCAATCACCTCGCGAGAACAAAACTACTGCTCGTCATCACATCAACTGTCGAAGAAGCCACAACAGCACATTCTCCACTCACAAGCGGAAGTTGTTCACCCTATACGCCACACGATAGAAGACATCGTCAAAAGTAAAGGCCAATCTGGCACCCTTTATTTTTTTATTTTAAGTTAAGCGCGTTAAGTTATTAAAATAGCTAAATTGTTAAAAACTAATCAATAATTGTTGCAGGCGATGACCGAAAGCGGTCTAACTTTTATTTTTAAAATCCCTAACATATAACAAACATAAATACATATAAAATCAAATAGGATTAATAAAACATAGACATGAATATAACACTTGTATATGACGGCGTATGTGATTGTACTGTTCTCGATTTTATAGAAGAATATGAGACCTGTGCTCTAATAAATATATGGTCCGAAAAAGACATCTGTCTGAACCTAATTATGTTCCTAAAAGGAACTTCCCGTGATTTTTTTCGTGTTTATTATGAACCAACATTAGAATGGAAAGTATTTAAAGAGAAATTTTTAATCTTTCACTTGCCAGCGAATTGGAATTTGCAGTTGCGAAAAAAATTAGAGCAGCGTAAAATGTGTAAAGGCGAACATAAAAATATTTATATTGGAGATAAATTAATACTAATAAGACAAATAGATAGGATCAGTGTTGACAGAAACAGATAAGACCTTTCATATTTTTGAAGGATTGGAGTCGAGATTAAAACGAGATGTCTATATCAAGGGGTATACAGATTTAGACAGTCTGATAAAAACTTCAAATCTTGTGTTTAATGCTTTTGAATTCTTAGATACAGAAACGCTTGTTAGTCAAACTTCGACTCCTATTCCAGTTTGTCGATCTGGAATATAGGAATAGAAATCAAACTGTTCTCTGAACTTGTCGTGACAAGAAGTGTGAAAAAATAAATTTAATAGATCCAGAACAATCTCCAGTGGAGTATTTCATTTACATGATTACAACGGGAAGATGTAAAGTGCTAACAAAAATTCATCAATTACAACCAATAGCTGATAGAGTTGTGCGATTTTTAAATACAACAGTTGTGGAACAAACTACTCAAACCGATGAAGTACCAGTCACCTACCAGTCCATCACTCTGCCAGCAGAACAAGGTGATAATGGAGGTGTGATCTTCATGTCAACTGATAAACAACAAACTCCACATTCTCAAGAAACACATAAACAGGAGACAGTGAGTTAGTGCCTCTTCCTTCGTGTTTCTAACTCTGTGGAAACTCTAATTAAATTTATTTTTAATCATTTTCATTACATTTAATAATAAACTTCTTATTTTATAAAATTAAAGTCTAACTTTTTTTAAATGTGTTTTAATAAATTGTGACCAAAAAGGCGCCTGAATTAAGTATATTTGAAACCTCTGAAACGCTGCGGAAAATCAGAACCTTACAATATTGTGATGCGAGAGTTTAAAAAGAGGAAAGAAATGAAACGCAAGAAAATTTCGTCTTATAACACTCCATCGACATTTTATAACTTAATAGTATTGATTACAACGAGTTTCGAAAAGCGACAGAAATTCACGAACCGGGAAATAATCGAATCAAAGAGATTGACCTCAAGATGAGGGATATGTTTGTGACCAAATTGTTTGGTGAGTATAAGCGACATTACAACGAAATTCATGTGTTCAACAAATCTTATGAATTGAGTGACACTCAACTGATTGGTTGTACCGCCAAAGCAGAGCTCAATATCTATAAAACACGTAACAATAAAATGATTGTTGTGTATGAGCGGCCGACTAGTAGGAGACGCGAAGTGGAGATTCCGCGTTAACGCGTGCTCTCCACTGAGAGCACTGACCGCTTGTGGTCTGCACCACAAGATACACGTAAGCGAACCAGCAATGAATGTACAGCAATGCAACACAAGTATTATATGAAAGTGATTACTTTATTGAATACAAATATAATACAACTAAACGTTACATTATGAATGCTAATGAAATACATCTAACGCTACATAATGAATGCTAAAGTAATACTGGTTAATATATATAATATTACGAATGCTTTTATAGACAAACAGCGAACTGTGAAAGCATTACTGACTAATAAGTTAGTCACTGACATGAGTAGGAAAAACGCATACTAATAGTGATGTCACTCAGAGTGCATATACACTACAATGATGTACAGAACAGCGATGGCACAGATATTAACGCAACTGAAGCGCGACACTGAGTCGGCACAGTTGAATGAATCGCTGAGAGAAATCACAGTTAGTTTATGAAGAGACAATAATATTAATAATGATGAGAATAAGCTCAAGCTTATAAAAGCTAGCTTAAGCTAGCTCAAGCTCAAAGCTCGACACAACTCTTAAAGCTTGAAAGACAAGCTTGACGCTCATATTATATTGAGCTTAGCTCAGAAAGCTCAAGCTCAAGCTCGTGCTGTCAAGCTTATCGAGCTTATGTTAAAAATTATTTGATAAAAATGTCAACAAAAAAATTAATTTTTTAAGTATTGCATATAATTTGCATACTATAATGCATAACGTGAAAATAAGCTCAAAGCTAATTCAAGCTAGCTTAAGCTCAAATGTAAGCTCGACGAAGTATTTATCGATATAAGCTCACGCTCAAGCTCATCCTTTTTATATAAGCTCAAGCTCCAAGCTCAATGGTTAGCGAGCTTAGCTCGGAAAGTTGAAGCTCAAGCTCAGCGAAATATAGCTTATTCTCATCATTAAATATTAAGGCATTTTTTGCGCGTTGTGTGGCATTTCTGAATAGTAATGAATTATAAATACTGTTTAAATCGCTTTCGCGTAAAATTGTATAATTTATTAATAAATATTTTTCAAATAAAATTTGTATTAACACTTAACTATTGCTTTAGATTGACAACGACGCGAACAATCGATAAGGTGTCAGCGCTTTGGTTAACACCTTATCGATTGTTCGCGTTGATGTCAATCTAAAGGCAACATTTAAAAGTATTACCAAAAAAAATCTCTTATTGACCTCTAATTATTGAGTAACACTTAACATTAAAACATAAATTTATAAGAGAGTTTAGAGCGTAGCGTATGTCTGATATTTAAAAGTAAACAAAATAATAATAAACTTATTCTTAAACGCCGACTATTTGATTAGTTATGAGATGAGAGCGAACTAAATATGTTTTTAGCATCATTTTAATAAAGTTTAAAATTTCAAATTTAGGTTTTTGAGTAATGTGGACTTTTTCTGGATGAAATAAGACATATTTTTTACTTTTAATTTAGGAATTTTTTAAATTATTTGTACATTCTGTAATATTTAATCTATTTTGAGGGCTTAAATATGGGAAAGATGCAAAATCGTTTGAAATCGTTTGATTCCTCAAAAATCGTTTGATTCGTTTCAATCGTTTGTTTAAAAATTGCTTATTTG
>JAQIVF010001551.1:0-13646 GCA_034698365.1 Steganacarus magnus | reverse complement strand
ATGAACTAAAGTCTTTGGAGCAACAAATAAAAAATTTAAACAATTAAACACAACTCAATTTAGTATTGTAGGAGAACTTTACGGAGAGAGAGAGAGAGAGAGAGACAGAGAGAGAGAGAGACAGAGATCATTATTTTATATAATAAGTGAAATAATACATGTTATTAATATAAACTCTTTTAACTCGAAAAAATTAGTGAAATTTATTAAATTTTGTGGCCAAAATACACTCTACACTACAACCAAGATAATAAAAATTATATCTTTTCTCTTAAGAAATGCATTCAAGATTATTTATAAGGATTTGTTCCCTTTAATAGCCACTATATTTGTATATTTTCTAGTATACGCTCGTAAATTAAGTTTAGAGAGCACTACTAGTTTACGGAACATAAGCGATAATCTTGTAACACGAGAGAGCATAGAGTAGTAATAATTATTTGTCCAGAAGAAAAAATTCTAGAGTGTGGGTGTTTTTTCATGTAATTAGAAAAGATTAAGAGCTAATTGGAAAGACTTATTAAATGCTAGTTATTTTGCTTTTTTTTAATTAGTCGTAATACAGACCTACCGTTAACGAGAAGTAGATGTCAGCAAACAAAAACATTAGGATAGAAAATTAGTAGTGAACTGCATTTTAGCATAATCTAGTTTAAAAATATCAAACAAAAATTTTTAGAAAGCTTCAATTAAGATAATTAGTTAAATAAGATTTCTAAATATACATATTACTACTGTTCAAAAAATTTTATTGATAGTTTATTAAAATCTTAGGGTAATATAATTTGCTCTTTAATAGACTATGAATCAAAGTGAGCACTGATTTGAATTTCATTTCTTGATACTTCCGAAACCATCGCTCTTTTGTTTTTCTTCAGATGAAAAAATGTTTTTAAACCTATTAAGAGTGCGAATTTTGAAAAGAGGAAGAGCGAAATTAATAAAATCATATGATGCGTGAAGTTATTGTTCAATCCAGAGTTAGGACATTTTAGTAGTGTTGTTTACATTTTTAAAAATCGAATTGAAATCGATAAAATATTTCGATTTCTATTTCTATTAATCGGTGTACTGTGACTCATGGGTATGTCTCAAGCATGTGCTAACAGTCAACCAGTTGGTTGGTTCGTACGAGAGGTAGGTGGCGAGTTCTGGAGGAAGGATCTACCAACCTGAACACCAGTGTCTGTGAAAGCAGACCACCGATATCCAGTGACTCCTGGCTGTGTCCTGAGCGAGCGAATACCGCAAGCCAGTTGGTTGGTGCGTCCCACTGGTCGGTGGCGAGCTCTGGATGAAGAGTCTGCCAAATAGGTACACGGTGTCTGTGAAAGCAGTCCACCGATATCCAGTGACTCCTGGCTGTGTCCTGAGCGAGTGATTACCTCAAGCCAATTGGTTGGTGCGTCCCACAGGTTTGTGGCGGGCTCTGGAGGAAGGGTCTGCCAACTTGGTCTACGGTGTCTGTGAAAGCAGACCACCGATATCAATTGACTCCTGGACATGTCTTAAGCATGATCTCGCAGTCAGCTAGTTGGTTGGTGCGTCTATTGGGTTGATGGCAAGATATGAATTATTTAGTATGCATCTCAAACCTATTATATAAAAAGTAGATATAAAACAATGCACATATAGGTGTCTTAATAAACATATCTTTTTGATAATTTATTTTATTGTGAACTATAAGAAAAAATATTTTGAACATCAACGAGATTCTGAAGCGCACAGACTTGCGAGAGAGGACGAGGAACGTCGAATAGTTGAACAACAACGCAATATTGACACGCACAGACAAGCGAGACTTGACGAGGAACGACGTAAAAGTGAACAGCATCGCAACACTGAAGCGCACAGATTATAATTCAATGCCAGGCTCCAGGCCAGAAACATTAAAAATATTACTTTGCATTCCAACAGGAAAAGCGTCATTTAATATCGGAGGAGTAACAACTAACTCAGCGTTTGATATTTTCAATCAAAATCACACATATTCTAATCTATCACATGATCGAAGAAATACTTTTTTATGTAACTTAAGGCTTACAGTGACTGTGTAAGCCATCCATCGATATGGAGTGTGTCACATGTATGCCTTAAGCGTGCACTAACAGTCAGTTGGTTGGTTGGTGCCTCCCACTGGTCAGTTGCGAGCTCTGGAGGAAGGGTCCACAAATTTGGTCCACGGTGTCTGTGAAAGCAGACCACCGATATCAAGTGACTCTTGACTATGTCCTGATCGAGCGCATACCGCCAGCCAGTTGGTTGGTGCGTCCCACAGGTTGGTAGCGGGCTCTGGAGGAAGGGTCTGCCAAAGTGGTCCACGGTGTCTGTGAAAGCATAACATCGATATACAGTGTCTTGCAGGCATATATCTAGTTTTTTTTTATTTTTAAATGTCATGTCTAACTCATGCGGTCACTCACGGAACAGAGCACACACCCGTTACTCATGTGGCACTTATGCGGTCACTCACGTACGCGCATTATGTTATTCTTATTTTTTCATATTTAATAACATTCGATTTTCCTATATTATAATTAACGAAAATTTGCTTAAAGACACGTCTGAGTGCTTAAAAACTGCTTTGTATGAATTAACACACATTATTTTATTTTCTCAACACAAAAGGAATTACCAAATGCATGACAAACAATTCAAAGATTTATATACACATCTAATTAATACTTATTTACAATAATTTTTATACATTATACTTATTAATTGTATTTAATTTTTTCTTAAAAAAACTTAAATTTCCATTATTAAAGTTTTAATTTCTTAAGAAAAAGTGAGCTCTCTATGAATGTGTCGTTCTTGTTTCGAAAATATAATGGAATTGCAATGTAAATTAAAAGAAAATTAAAAATTGAAATTGAAATGTAATTTACTAAAAATCCAAATAGAAATCGAAACTGAAATATAAATTAAAGTTTAGATTAGTGTTGTGTATATTGTAAAAATCGAAATTGATATCGGAAAAAAATTCAATTTTCATTTATATTAATCGAAAATAAAATGCAATTGGAATTAAAAAAAAATTTCTAAAAATGTAATCGAAATGCAATTTAAATGAAAAAATCTTTAGAAAATGCAATCAAAATGTAATTTAAATGAAATATTTTTTTAGAAAATGCAATTTAAATTCAATAGAAATTCTAAAATGCATATGGAAACAAAACTACAATTTAGTTCTTAATTTTAAAAATCAAAATACGAAAAATACACAGTTTATATTAATAACACACACTTTTTCACCTTTGTTTGGGGAATAAACTATTACAATATTACAATAAAATTTAAATTTATAAGATTAAAACTTTATAAAAATGTTTTTCACTTTCATTTTTATCTTGCATTTCACAATCAAATCAACAATAAAATCACAACTTTGGCAACCGAATACACAAAATTTATTTAATTTCGACAAAAAAAATTATTTTTTATAAAGGAAAATATCGATCATGACATAACTAGTAATTTATATATATATAACAAAATGCGAGTCAAAAAATGTATTCCAAAAAGTTTGAAATATCTTACAACAAGGATTAAATAAAGAAATAAATATATATTATGATATATTTTTGGCTAAAATAAAAATATAAAATGAAAATTTATTTAATTTTTCATTAGTTTTTTTATTGTTCGCTTAAATAAACAAATAAATTATTAATTGAAGCAATTTTGTTTACAATAGAGTTACTGAACAAACGATCATTAGATTGTAACTATAAGTTTTTTTCGAGAAAAGAAAAATATTTCAGTTAAGAACGATTTTGTTTGTGTAAAGATTTTTCGGTTTAAAACAGAAAGCTTTTAAAACGTAAGTCTGTTTACGGATATCCAAAAAACAAAACGAAAATCTAATGGTTTTGAGAGAGCGTTTGATGGTATTTTTTGTATCGCAAACATAAACACACAAAGTCAATATATACACTCACACTGCTTTGCATCACACAATTTCATCCTCTTTTGAGATTTACTTTAATTTATTAAACAGTAAAAAAAATTCCACCTAAAACCGAAAGCGATTGTCTGAATTAATTTTCGATTTGATTTTACCAGAGGTGTAGAGACTGATTATATAAAACGTATTGCTAAAATGTTTTCTATTGTTTTTCTTTTATTTGAAACAAACCGGAGTAATATACAAGTAAATATACTGAGAATTCAATAATTTATTGCAAATAAAGTGATCGTAAATAAGTTTAAATTTTAAGTTTGTTAACCAAATCGCATTTTTTCTAAACGTGACTGAAGAGAGAAGAACAGACGTTCTTCAGAAACGTATCGCATAAGTTTGAAAGTTTCAAACTAAAACTTAAAGATGAATAAAAATCAAAATAATTATATCAAAGTTTGTTATAAAATCTTTGTGAAAAAACGGAGTAAATTTGTTTTTTTAGTTCATATTTTGACAATTGGAGGGTCAAAAATATATAAATTCTGAAGGGTCTTGTAAAGAATAAAACTTCACACGTATATTTGTTCGACTCTTTCCTTAATCATCGTTTTTTTTACTAGTTTTAAATTTAAAAGGTTTAATTATGTTTCATTCTAAAACCTAAACCAATCCAAAACAAACAATAAAAAATTTTTAAAAATTGAAACCAATCCGAACCAAACAATGAACCAATGGTTAAAACTAGTGTTGTGGAAATTCCACTTTCACTTACTTTCACTTTCGCTTTTAATTTAAACTTTAATTTCACTTGTATTTCGCTTTCGCTTTTCAAAAGTATTTTAATTTCACTTGTATTTCACTTCGCTTTTTGAAAAAATTTTAATTTCACTTGCATTTCGCTTTCGCTTATGAAATCTTTTTTAGTTTCACTTGTATTTCGCTTTCGCTTTTTTTACAATTTAATTTCGCTTTTGCTTTAACTTTCACTTTTTCATTTCGATTTTACTGTGTTTTTTGAAAAAAGCGAAATTGAAAGTGAAAGCTAAAGTGAAATTTGAAGTCATTTTAATTTCACTTTTATTTCGCTTGGCTTTTCAAAACTTTTTTAATTTCGCTTACATTTCACTTGACTTTTCAAATTTTTTAAAATTTCGCTTGTATTTCACTTTCGGTTTTCATATATATTTTTATTTCGCTTGTATTTCGCTTTCGCTTAAGTGACGCTGAAAGTCGAAAATAATAAATACCGTAGTTAACAGCACACTGTATGTGCATTTATTAATTGAATTTAGCCATTTAAAGATATAATACTTATAAATTTTGTTTACTAGGGATTTTTCATACGCTTGTATAGTTTTACTGAACATAAATAAAATTACACGACTGCAATATATTTAATATTCTATTAAACTTTAAGTGGTGCTTCATTTAAAATGCCGTAATAAATGCCAAATTGTACATTACATGAGTCAAATGAATATTACTTTAAATTAATTTTATCTCATATTAAATAACAGTTTCAAATTCACTATTAATGAGTACATTTTAGATATATTATTTTGCGACTATAAACAGGAGTTACAAAGAGGGGGTGTTTTCCCAGAGTCGAGCGACTCTCCTAGAAAAACATGGAAAATTCTGATCACCTAAAGAAAAATCAAGATTTGCAAAATTGTCGTTTAGATCAGATTAGTTTTTGAGACCACTATAATCTTTGCCTAAATTCGAAAAAATTGTCGCATAAATCCGTAGAGAAAAAGTAGATAACACCTCCCACTAAAATTTCGATATTCTAGAAAACTGACCCCACACTAGAGGTTTGGAGCGGAGTTTGACTATGATTATAACTTAATAAACAATGGAAAATGATGCACACATAATTAATCACCATAAATACTACTGCTACCTTTTATAATTCCTATTCATTTTGAGGTCATATTATAAAAAAGATGACTGACTATTCATTCTTTGATTAAGGAAACACAATATCGTTTCATTAATAATAAAATACTTAATACATCGCTAATGCATTGCCCAACAAAAAATATATACAATCAATAATCAAAGACTTGATAGATTAAAAACCCATTCTGTTGTTGAACCAATTCTATAGAAATAACAACACACACACAATAGAACAAAACCATGTCTTTCTTAGTTTAATCTTTAATATTTTATTCGTGCCTTTATTTTAATTTGTTCTTTGGTTTCAGAGATACTGACGTTCACATTAGCGATGGTTTGTCTTTCTACTCTGACAGTCATCACATCTATACTTCGAATAATTGGTCTCTGCGCTGAAAAGTGTACCGCACTTCACTTTTATTTTTTCGTTTTTACTGTTTTGTTGTTTTATACATAAAATGTGTGTGTGAACCGCTTTTTTGTTTTGCTCTTATCAAAAGAGAGTCTCAGGTTTCTCTCCGCGGAATTGGTTACATACTCGTGTACTTACTAACCCTGTTCTGCACGAAACAATGCAATTATAAATGCTATCAAATTCTTGTTCGTCTATTTTTGCTTAATTTTTTCTGTGTGTTGCCATATGTGGAGTATTCTATGTCTATTCCTTTAATTATTGTTTTATTCTTGGTTTTACATTATGCCGAGTTTAATCCACGAATAAAAGACTTAATAGATTAAAAACCCATTCTGTTGTTTAATGTATTCAACAGAAATAACAACACACAAACAATAGAAAAGAACCATGTCGTTCGTCTTTCTTAGTTTAATCTTTAATATTTTATTCGTGTCTTTATTTCAATTTATTTTTTGAATTCAGTGATACTGACGTTCACATTAGCGATGACATTCACGTTTGTCTTTCTACTCTGACAGTCATCACATCTATACTCCTGATAATTGGTCTCTGCGCTGTAAGTGTAGCACACATTCTCCCTTTTATCGTTTTTACTTTTTTGTTGTTTTATACATAAAATGTGTGTGTCAACCGTTTTTGTTTAGTTCTCATCAAAAGAAATTCTTAAATCCAATGTTTCTCTCTGCGGAATTTGTTAAATCCAAAAAACACGTGTACAGAAATAATGCAATTATAGAAGCTATCAAATTCTTGTTCTTTTTATGGTTAATATTTTCCCTGTTAATATGTGTTGCTATTTGTGGAGTATTGTATGTCTAATGATTCATTTAATTATTGCTTTATTCCCTTTTTTTAAACCAATTTTCTCTGAAGTTTGTGATCTAAACTATATTCCAATGTAAACGAGTTCACCTGAAAGTTTATATTTTAACAATTTTTTGAAATATTTTGCCCTCAAATGATTAGTCAGTTATTGTTTTATTATTATTATTATTTTGAAAAAGTTTTCGAAATTATATTAATCCAAGTGAATTAAAAGAAATTTTTTTTGTTTCGTTTCAGCGTTAAACTAAATACTTGAATAATTATCTGTTTTTATTTAACATTTTTCTGCAGACTTCGCGGCAAGAGATTATTTTTATTGAGAAATTTTCTGCGAGTTCGCGGAAGAAATTAATCTTTCATTATTCTATTTTAGTTTTTTTACCCCATTTAGTTTTTATAGTTTCTTCATTTTTTTTTGTATTCGTTGCCTTTTTTTCTTTCGCTATTTTTCGCGCACTAATTATTTGTTTTGTTGTCTAATTAAAAAAAATGTATGCGCTACTTTCGATTAAATTGCCAACCAGTGGGTATTATTATCATTGTTTTCTTTCTCGAGAAACTGCGAGATATTTTATGCGAAATTATTATTAAAAAAACATGTCTCCAATTACCTTAATTAACATTCTCTGTGCCAAAAAACAAAAGTTTCAATGAAAAAAAAAACAATAGAAACAAAAAACTGGTTCTCTGCACAAAAGCTGTCAGTGATTTCAAACCAAAGACAAAAAATTTAATTATTAGATTAAGAAACTCTTATTTATAAAGAACTTGATTAGATAAGCATATTCAGTGATGGACTCAAAGCCGAGCGCGAGCACTGAGCGTAGTTTTTTGTCGAGCGTGATCGCGAGCGCCGAGCGTTATATAACGAGCGTGAGCGAGCGGAGTGAGCGTAAATAATTATAGAAAAAGATTTCACATGTTTATGAAATCAAAAAAAAATAATGTTTACAAAAATTTCTAAACAAATTATGTCAAAATATATTTAACGAATTTGTGATAGCGCTCGAGCGTGTGAGAAAAGTGAGCGTCGAGCGTTTTCATTTTCACGAGCGTGAGCACGAGAGTCGAGCGTTATTTTTTTAGCGAGCGTGTCCATCACTGCGCATATTGACAATATTTCTTTCTTTCTTTTTGTTTTACTATAACTATATACGATTTCGGTACACAATTTGTTCCGTGGATTTTAGCGATTAAAGATGTTCACGGGTCGGGTGACCCGTCGGTATTACCCGACGGTTTTGTAATTGGATTATTTCGGTTAGTCATTTCTTAAACTCAGTTCGGTTCTGTTAAAGACAGATTAACTAAAACCCGTCAATAACCCGTAACCCCGACTAATGAAACTTTATTATATTATTTTCATCAAAATTTATTTTTCATTTAAAGTATTATATAAGAGAATTGCAGATTTTTTTGCAATTACTATACAGTATATCTATATGTTTGTTATTTTATGTGAGAGGAAATCTAAAATTATGCTTAAAAATGGGTTAACATTCTAATAAAATTGATAAAACTTTAAATGAAGTTGATATATCAAAAATATGTGAAAGAATTAGTAATTAAACATTAATAAGTAAATTAATAACTTATTTTAATGAAATTATTAAAAATAAATTTGATTTGTTATCAAGTTGTCTTTTTTTTTGTTATTAAGGGGTTTTTTTTGTTAAAAATATTTTTTACTATCGGTTTTCGGGTTAACGGGTTTATTATCAGGTGGGTTCGGTTTGTCACTACATTTTTACGGTTCGGGTTAAAAAATCAATGTTATGGTTTGGTTCGGTTCGTCGAAGAACTACCTGAGAACATCTTTAGTAGCGATTTGTCACGTCATAACGTTAGACGTTCTGCTAATGCTCTATCTTCTCACTAATTTTGTGAGTACAAGCATAGTTACATAGTGGGGGGATTATTCCTGAGTGTGAACCCACCCATAGAAAATTCTAGATTTGAAATATTGTCAGTTAAATCCGAGAAGTTTTTGAAACCCCTGTAACTTAGAACAAAATGAGAAAAAATTGTCCTTTAAATCCTGTGAGATTTCACACTTCCCAAGAATTTTCAGTATGATTTGTGGCAGACCCCTCTAGAGATTGGGAGCGGATTGTAAGATTTTATACTTTTTTTGTTTGAATTTTTTTTCCATTTAATTGACATCAACAATGTTTTTTTATGTATCGGATTTTTTTTTCTAAAAAAAAGCTTTTTAACTTACCTTTATCACTAAAATATTGCTTTTTGTTAAACAGAGTAGAAAAATGACTTTGATATTAAGTGTTGAGTTATTTGATTTAAAAATCATTTCTAAATGATTTTGTTGTTTGTTCCTCAAACGAATGCTCAGGAAATTAAATTGTTTTATCCTCCAGTAAAAGAAATTAAAACCTAAAATCCAACTTAAGTAACTGAAGCACATTTTTGTAGTTTTGTTCTGTAGTTACGAATAACAGAAGTTTTTTGCGAATAAAAATTAATTTTTATCGTTAGTAAAAATACTATGTACTTATTTTTTTGTTTTCGTATTAAATAAACTTAGTGTTTGTGCTTAGAAAAAAACAAAAAGTACTTTCGGCTAAAAATACCGATCGATTTCTACTTTGCAAATAAGTCTCGAGTCATACAATAAAAAAGTAAACTTCAAAAACAAATATTTACTACAGAGAAAAAAAAAATAAAAAAAATAAAAAAAATAAAAAAAATAAAAAAAATAAAAAAAATAAAAAAAATAAAAAAAATGCAAAAATTAAGTAATATGTATCATTCGTATGAAGCTGTGTACAATGATAGTGTATTTGATTGTGTGCATCATTACCTCTCTATTCACTTACTACACGAATTTGTAGCATGGAATTGTCAGGTAAAGAAGCCATTATTTCCTTTGACTCGACGAACTCGCTTATTGACTTTAAATATTTTTTTAACTTTTTATGGACTTTTTGTGTTTTTTCTATGTAATCCCATAGTTACACAGAGGGGATGCTTGCCTATGGTTGACCCCACTAGAAAATCGAGACTGAAAAATTGTCGTTTATATCCTATGAGTTTTTGAGACCCCTAAAATTTTGTCCAAAATTCGGAAAAAATTGTCGCTTAAATCCGTTGAGATTAGGGGCGTCACCAAGAGTGGTGAGGTGTGACTTTATTTTAACAAAACACCACCAACATTTATATCACTGAACTTAGATCGAAGAGAAAAGTGCAAATAGGTGGTCTCGAACGGCATGCAGTTTTTTTTATAGATAAATAACATAAATATTTCATTAAAATAGCTGTAGGAATTATTGAATTTTTATTAAGGGCGTATTTGCAAGGGGTATGGGTTGGGTATGTGTTGGTTATGTATCGGGTATTACGCTTTGACGTGGTCTTGATGACCGATAAATACGTCTTAATAAAGAGAAGTGCCTAGTAGGTCAGAGCTTCATCGAATACTTAGGACACTTCATTGACTCTTCTGGAGTCAAAATTTTAGACTAAATTGGACGCCATTCTCAAAGCTAGAAAGCCAAACAAAGTTTCGGAACTGGTGTATTCCTTGGTATGGTCAACTATTTTAGCAACTTCATTAAAGATATGTCTTCACTTGCTGCTCCACTTCATGAATTACTACAAGAAGACAATGATTGGAAGTGGTCTTACAATCAAGGCAAGGCATTCAATAAATTGCGTTAATCTGTCACTTCCGACTCAACTCTGGTACAATGAAATTCTCCGCTTCCTCTCGTTCTGGAGTGTAATGCTTTTGGTATTGGTATAGCAAGAAATTTCATAAGTATCTCTTTGGTCGGCATTTCAGTTTAGTCACTAATCACAAGCCATTAATTATTGTATTGGGACCGAAGGGTCATATTATGTCTGTGTCTGCATCGCGTTTACATCGTTGAGCATCGATTTTACAGGCTTACAATTTCACGATTTTATTTCGCCCAACTAAACAACACGTGAATGTTGACTAACTTTCTCGCTTTCCTTTACCTAACACTGAAGATCCTTGTATTCCACCAAATACATTTCAAATTCAGTAGCATTCCTTGAAGACGTACATCCATGTCCGGTTACTTACAAAGAAGTACGAGAAGCCACAAAAAAGATGTATTCTTCTTGGTTTGCGTTTAGTTATTCCTACAAGTCATCAAAAACGTTTATTAGATTCACTTCACAAATGTCCAAGGAGTAAAATATTATTTGATCAAAGAGAGTCAAAGAATTTTATTATTCTCAAAGAATTATTCTTTGAAAAAACCAGCGAATTTTTGTAAATAATCTCAAAGAAATTTTCATTAATTCAAAGAACTTTTAATAAACCAAATATTTTTATTATAAATTCGTAATTTTTTAAAAGATACTGAATATATAAGACTAAATGTACAATCTATTTATAATTATACCATTTCAATGTCTAAGTTATTAAAAATACACTATTTTATAAAGATTTTCAACTATAAATTTATTTTTTAGTCAAAGAATGCTCAAATAATTTGGTATATTTGTTCAAAGAATACTTGTAAAATAGTCAAAGATTTTTCAAAGAATTTTCACCCTTTTTATCAAAGAATTTTTAACTCCTTGCAAATGTCAAACTGGTCTCATACGGATGAAATCAATCGCTCGTAGCTGTTTGGTGGCCGAACATTGATGCTGCGGTGGAGTAAATGGCTAAAGCTTGCAGAAGTTGCGCCAAAGTACATTCGTCACCTGCTAAAGCTAACGTTCATCCATGGCTTTTTCTCAACTTCCTTGGCAGTGATTGCACATCGAATTGTGTGGTCCTTTTTTGGAAAGATTTGTATTGCAGTGTATGCTCATTACAAATGACTGGAAGTATTTCACTATTCTTTTTTGCCTAATTCCGATCAAGTAGTACGTTCGCTACTATCCATATTTTCATGTTATGGACTTCCAGAAGAAATTGTTTCCGACAATGGAACGCAGTTTACTTCAATTCAATTCAAAGATTTCTGCAGCCAACGAGGTATAAAGCAAAGACTAATCGCCCCTTACCATCCTGATAGCAATAGTGAAGCGGAATGATTCGTCCGTACACTAAAAGATGGTCTGTGTCCTGTTGGCGGTACTAAAGATTGGGAATACACAGTATTGAACTTTCTTCTGGAATATCGTTCAACTCAAAAAACAGTTACTTGCCGTTCGCCAGCTGATCTCATGTTTGGTCGTAACCTAAGAACCAAATGCGATTTATTCCATTACAGTCATCAGGCTAACGTTGATATTGCGCAACAGAGGCAGACTGGTAAGCAAGAAAAAGTGTATAGAAGATTCGTCACTGGAGATACTGTTTGGATCATAGATTTACATAACACTGGTTAAAGTGTATGGAAGTATCAATACAAGAAGTTCTGGGTCCACGAAATTACAAAGTTTCTACAAAAGTCGGTGTTTGGAAACGTCATGTTAACCATATTCGTAAACGCATAGTGGAGTTGGTAGACGTTAACGTTTCACAACCCAACACCGTTCCTACTAACGAGGCTAAAGTCCCAGATACTACTGAACCTGAAACTGGAACTGAAGCAGAAGCAGAAGATACACCTACTCCTATTGACACTACTTATGTAACTCAAGTCCCGCGTAAAAGCAAAAGAGTAAAGCGCAAACTCGATAGATTTGTTCCTGGTTCCTCTTATTTCATATCTACGGTGGAGAAATGTAGTGTATGTGCTTTAGTCACTACACTATTGCACATCAAACTATTAATCATATACTTCACTTTATTAATAATTATGTCTATTAGTCATTACTTGTTATTAATTATTACCGATTACTTATTACTTTATACAATGAGTAATATAACAAATTACTATTCACTTATTGTATTATCGTTGCTTGTATAACACATTCTCGTGTATTATGTTTTTAATGTAAAATAAATATTATTTTTGTGTAGCAATTGAAGTTGTTTTCCTATTGTTAAGTTTCTGCTTTATTTAACATTGTTTCAATTACGTGTATTCTTGTGGCTATTATTCTTCCTCAGCCACCTGAGGTCGATAACCTCAAAGGTTATTACGATACTGTAGTGAACCAGCGATAGCCATAAGCGTCAAATATACAGTAATTTAGTACTCTTTATCAAATAATTTGTTAAATTTTAATTTTTTCCTTTGTTTAAATCATTTTGTCTGAATTAATTTATGAGTTTAAGATAGTGTTGTTTCAATTGTGCATTTTCAATTTAAATTAAATTACTATTAAAATTATATGTAAATTTTAAATTATGAATGAATTCAATTAAAATTATTGAAAAATTTTGAATTTAAATTAATTTCAATTACTAATATTCAAATTTTCTTTAATTTCAATTATATTTCAATTTAATTTATATTTCAATTTCGATTAAAATTTCGATTTCGATTTAAAGTATATTCAATATTTTAAAAATTTATAATTATTAGGCTAAAAATTTCAATTATTCGGTTTAATTCTCTTAATTATATTTATATTTAATAGATTTGTTATTTAAATATAAACTTATAGGCATTTTATTGCTCGTAATCTAAAAATAAATTACAATTTCATCTTAATTGAAATTATAATTTCAATTACTATTAAGATTTTACATAATTTGAATTT
>JAQIVF010001550.1:0-13649 GCA_034698365.1 Steganacarus magnus | reverse complement strand
ACTGCAAAACGGAGACTCAAACTTGTGGACCGCTCTACTTTCATGTTCAATTGGATATGTTTTGCCTAACCCAAAAGATAAACCAATGTCTAAACGGCGAACCGTACCCGTTACGTGCTCAAACCCCTGACTTCGAAAATAACATTTATCTTAGAGAATACTTTTGCTTACTACGTTCAACAAATCAGTTAAACAATAACGTGAAAATGACGATAACTAAAAAAGATTACAAAACTGGATATACGCTTTTTGCTTTTGAGTTAAGTTCAGATCAATCAGAAGGATTCTATACATCTGGTTATGTTAACCAGCCAAAACAAGGAGTTTTACGAATTGAAATAAAATTTTCTAAACCAACAAGTGAGATAATTTATGCTTTAGTCTTTAGTGAGTTTGATAATCAAATATATATATTGGAAGGCAGACAAGCGATAACTGATTACCATTAAATGGATACATTAACTATCAACTCTTTATTAAAATCGTTACATTATTACATTGGTACCTTTTCTAGAGATACGCTTCCGATATCAATTAATAACAACGCATCTCTTATCGAGAATACGGATACATCTGACAAGCCAGGAGAGCACTGGATAGCGATATCGAAAAATATAGATGGTACTGGAGAGTACTTTGATTCATACGGACTTCCCCCATTACATAAAGGATTCATAGAATTTATGTATGAACGTTTCCCTAAAGGATGGAGTTATAATTCTATACCTTTACAATGCTTAACTTGCATCACGTGTGGTCATTACTGCGTTACATACATTAAATGGAAATGCCTTGTTTATCATACAAAAGATTTTATTAAACTATTTACTAATAATCTTTATTTAAACGATGAATTAATTAAATTTTATTTAACCATATAATATATATACATTGTAAAATTTGCATTTTCTCTTCGTGGTCACAAAGTGACCACTTGTGAAAACAGCAAATTTTTTTTATAAACTTAGAATAATATAAAATCTGGCATACGCCAGATTTACTAAATCTGCCTAACGGCAGATTTTATTCATATGTATTTTTTTTATTATTATCGAATAAATATTTATATTTATACTTCGTCTCGTTTATTCCTACTGTAAGATATACCAAACATCATTAAAATTACTTCCATAGCATTAACATTGTGTTAGTAGTAAATCCATTTCTTCTACAATGGAATTTTAACATGAATTTATTTTCCAGAAAATAGCATATAAAATTCAAAAAATAGTATTATAGCATTTAATATAAAAAATAGTAAATTATAAAATAAGCATTTATAAACATTCCAAAAAATACTCCTTATAATACAATTAGTGTATAAATTGTAATTTAATGATTATAATCTTTGAATAAAGAAATATCTTTAGTTCTTGAAATAAAATAGTAGAAATTACTATAATTTTACATCTCTAATCATAAATTACAATTTTTAATTTTTCTCTTCTCTTTCTTTTTCTTTTTTTAGTGTATTTTGATTGTCTTTTCTTCTTCTTTTTCTTCTTTAATTTATTTGATTAGTCTTTTGTCCTTGAATTAAATTTTGTTCTTTTCTTTTTCTTTTCTCTTCATTTGTCTTTTGTTTTTTCTTTTTAATGTTATTTTCGCTTAATAATATGTCTTTATCTTTTCTCTTGTCATAATTTTTAATTATTTTATTTTTACTTTTATTTAATAATTTTGAAATGTCTTTTTCTTTTCTTTTCTTTCATAAATAATTTTGATTTTCTTTTCTCTTTCTTTTTCTATTTTCGTTTAATTTGATTTGTCTTTTCTTTTTCTTGTCTTTAAGAAAAAGAAAAAGACAAAAATTCTGTCTTTTTCTTTTCTTTAAAAAAGATATACAACACTACTTAGTAGTGATCCATTTATACTAGACTCCATAATAATCCTATAAGAGGTAAAATGAACGTAAATAGAATGCATTAAATATAAGTAACTTGACTAACGGATATGAAGCAGGCTTGAAATAGTGTTTTTAATCAACAGCAACAAAATTCTAGTTTTTTAATTAATATTTATAAATAAATAGAATGTAAGTAAAATTCAAATTATTTTATTTAATATATTAAGTGTTATACATAATTAAAAAAAAGTACAATTAAAAAATCTGCCGTAAGGCAGATTTAAGAAATCTGGCGACAGCCAGATTTAAAAAATTTTTTATATGAATAAAAAATTTGCAATTTTCACAGTTAAAAGCGTGAAAACGCAAATTTTACAAGTTAATTAAATAAATATAAAAATAAAATATATTTTTGAATATAATTTATTAATGAATCATTAAAATAAAGATCTTTTGTAAAAAGCTTAATAAAACTTTTAGTGTTATATCCATAAAAGCGAATAGGTGACACAGTAATGTCCACATGTAATACATGATAAGCATTGAAGAGTAATATTATTGAACGTCCATCCTTGTGGAAAGCAATCGTACATAAAAATTATAAATTCCTTATGTAGGGGTGGCAATCTATACGAATCAAAATACTCCCCCGTACCGTCGTAGTTTTAAGATATTGCTACCCAATGTTCTCCAGGATTATTTGATGTATCAGTGTTTACAATCAACGATGAGTTTGTTTGAATAGACTTCGGCAAAGTATTTATTGAAAATGTGCCAATAAATCCGGTTTCGCCATTCAGTAGTTTGTTAATTGTGAGAGAATCCATTTAATGATAATCAGTTATAGCTTGTCTTTTAAAATATTAATTTGATTGTCGAACTCGCTGAAAATTAAAGCGTTTAGCGGTTCAGGTGTAGATTTAGAAAACTTTATCACTATTCGTAAAACACCTTGTTTTGGTTGGTTGACATACACAGAAGTATAGAACCCTTCTGAATGATCAGCACTTAAATCAAAAGCGAATATTGAATAACCTGTTTTATAGTCTTTTATAGTTATAAATGTTTTAATATTATTGTTTAATTGGTTTGTCGATCTAAGTAGTCCATATTATTCTCTCAAATAAATATTGTTATTAAAATCCGGCGTAAGCGCACGCAAAGGATATGGCTCTCCATTTAAGTAGCAACATATTGAATATAAATCATAGTGATTAAAATAAAACGGGGTTTTAATTGTTCTCTTTTACCTTTTATTTTTCTAGTTTTTAAAATTTTTTCTACTCTAAAAAGTTCAGGGCTTACCTTTTGTATTTCTTCTTTGTAAAGATTTTGTTTAAATAAGTTTTGATTTTCATCTTTTACTTGAAATTTAGGATTTTGCGACCCTTTTATAGTATTTACAACAGTGTATACCTTGTCTTCCCAGTTAGGATAATAACTTTTTTCAAGAGGTTTTTTTGTGTATTTACCCCTAACTGAATCTCCAATATTTGGACCTTAATTTATATTTAAATGCTTTAACATAATAATCTTGCAAAGTATTACTACCATAAATATTTCGAAAAACACTTGCTTCATTATTCTTATTTATATCTAAAGGTGCCATTTTAATAGTTCGATGTTTAGATTTGATGTACGATGTTACAAAATTTTGGAGTTCATCAATATATCTCTGTCTGTTTTTAGCAGTAAAGAATTTAAACATTCTTGATTTTAAAGTTCTATTGAAACGTTCAACTACTGTACATTTTATATCATCGTTTTTTCTTGTAAAATGAATAACGTTCTCCTCTTTAAGATGTTTTTGAAAATCTTTATTTCAAAATTCTTTGCCACGATCAGTTCTCAAATAAGAACATTTTCTTTTAGCAAATAAAGTTTTAAAAGCTTTAATGATATTTAAGCCAGTTTTTTGTTTAATGGGGTAAACTTGAGCAAACTTTGAAAACACATCTATTACTGTAAGTATATAGCAAATCTCGTAATTTAAGTCCGAAAATTCTCTCATATCCACTAAATCCGCTTCCCACTGTTGATCTATTCTACTTACAATGATTATATTAATATTTCATATCCAAAAATTTTAAAATTATTTTAAAACTGTAACTAAAACATCTTAATTTGTAGTTAATCTTTTTGTTAAATAAACTTTTAAATTATTTTTAAAAAAGTAAAGAATAACAAAACCTGAAACTCCTGTCACCCATATGTCTTTTAATAATTTCTTTTGAATGTTTGAATAATTTAGAACAAATCAACATCATAAATCGTAATTTGTTTAAATTAAATTAAATTAAATGTCTAACCATAAATTGTAATTTGTTTAGTTGAAAGTGATAATGTTAATTAGAAACATAATTTATTAATTTTAATGTTTTTGTGTTGAAACAATGATTTGTAAACAAATTAAAATTGTTATAAGAAATGATATTTTAGGACTTTATTTAAGAAAACATATTTTTTATATAACTAAATATTAGACTAACTTTTGTATCTGTAAAATTTATAATTAAATAAAATAAATTTATAAATGGCTGATTTAAAATTAAAATAAAAAAATTAAAAAAAGAATTTAAATTTAAATAAATTTCTCTTTAGTATATTAATTAAACTTTATGTATATTTTTTAAATGTTTATTCACAATTTAAGTTTTTATTAGTGTTGTATATTTTCCGTTTTTTAATTTTTCTTTTTATATAATTTTTCATTTTCTTCTATTTCTTTTTCTTTTTAGTGTATTTTATTTGTCTTTTCTAATTCTTTTTCTTCCTTAAATTTTTTCATTAGTGTTATCTTTTTCAACAACAACTTATAGATATTTGTGTTTTAAAATAAGAGAATCTTATAAATATTTAAATCGGTAGAAAAAAAATAAAATCGTTACATATTTTTCAAACCGTTAGAATCTAAAGAAAAAATCATTGTTTTCTAAGTTTTTTAGGCTCTCAATAATTTATATTTCACATTAGAATTACAAGTTTACAAGTGATTTTAACAACTAGTTAATTAACGATTTTCGATACCTTAATAATTATTCTAATTTTTCTACATAATTATATTAAACTAAAAGGTTGAAACATTATGACTAATTATATCAATGGGATCTTTTAAGAAATAACGTTTTGTAAGTTACAATATATTTCGACAAACTCGATTCAAGTGTTTATTCTAAATTTAATCAAAAATTTCTTAGCCATTAAAATTATGCATTTATTTTTTTATCGATCATATTCGAAAATTTTTGGCTAATTCATAACATAATGGGAACATTCGATTAGGGCCAGTGCTGTCATCAAATATAATAAAATAAAGATTTGTATAAGTTTCGAATTAGAATTAAATAAAATAAATAATTTAAAATTAAAAAGTGTAAATAACTATTTATATAATATTTTTTAAAAATTATAATTTCATTAATTTGAGCATTTAAATTCAATATTTTATTACAATATTTTAATAAAAGTGCCTTAAGTTATTAAATTCAAAATTAGAAAATCAGAATAAATCATAAACATAAATTAGTATTGAATCATTTAAAAATTTTTAATTTTTCCGATTATCATGATTATTTTTGATATAATGACTAAATAATGTTGCATTATTTTTCTCAAATACATTATCATAAAAAATATACTTTTAATTTTTATCCTACAGTGATGAAGCAAGCTTATGGTTTTGACAATATTCGACCGGCTGTTCTGTTCCGGGTGTTCACATTGTGTGTGAGATAAGTCTGTCACTTTCGTGCATTATGAAAAGAAGTGGAATAGTGAACGACTAATCATACAAACTTTATACTTATTTATCCAGATACTTATAACTATAAGCTGTAAATAATATTAATTATATAATAATTATTTCTATAAAAATTTCAGGCATATAGTTTATCGGTTAAAATTTTAAAACTATTATTAACGCATGAACATTAAATTTTGTTTAAAATATCGTTTTATTGATTTCTAATAAAAAAATTATCAGTGAAAATATCGTTTTATTTATTAGAATTTAAAAAATCAAAATCAAAATTTAAAAAAATATCAAAATCAAAATTAAAATTCCAAAATCAAAAGCAATATTAAAATTAATGCATTTTAACAAAATCTTTGAACCAAAATATAATAAATATAAAATAGAACTAATATAACATTGCCTTAAAAAATACATTTACGGTTTTTTCTCATAAATTATTTTCGAATACAATCAATCTCATTAGAAACATTTAGTCAAATTTAAATAGAGATTTTAAAAATGTGTAATTTCATTTTTAAATTAAATAAAATGACATATAGTCCGAAAATCTTAATTTTTATATTAAGATCAGAGAAAAGAAAAACCGTATTAGGCAAAATAAGCTAGGATTTTAAGCATACATATTTTTTCAATAAGCATTATTTAATTTATTTGAATTTAAATTAAAATTCACAATTATTTTTAAATTCTTTTTTAAATTTCTGATACAATTATAATTTATAGTAAAGCATTAATTAATTTCCTTTTTGTTTAAATGTTTTGTCATTTAGCAATCTACCAAATACTTATATCTTTGCTCAACATTTTATTTAAATTAAAATATATATGTATTTTATTGGTGAAAAAATAAGTTGTCATAAGTTTATATTATTTTATTTAGTATTTTCAATTTCCATTTAGACTTTAGATATTTTAATTTACTATTAACTACAATAAAATCTAATGAACCTAATAGATTATTTTGAATAAAATCATGGGCCCGTTTCGAAGTCTAGATATTATGTCGTCGTCAAAAGAATATTATAATTAATAATTCCCGAAACTAACAATTTTACATAAATATTATAGGATGCTAAGGTTGCTGATTATTTTATTACATTAGAAAATGTGTTGCATTATAAATTAAAAATTATAAATAAAATAAATATTATAAATCTAACAAATTTAGTCAATATTCAGGAGTCTGAAAATAGTAATATGATTTTCATTCAATATCAAAAGTCATTAAAAATTGTAAAAAAAACACATTCGGATCATAATAGAGGCCAATAACTTAATAGTAACGAACTTCTGTAGTGTTAGGAGTGAATTTAATTTTGTTTTAATCACTATTACTTTAGCGCAGTGTTGTTCAGAATTATGTCATAATTTCCATAAATAAAATCTAGTTTTAAAAACTGTTATAATATATTTGAATAAAATGTACTTATATTATTAAGTTTATAAGAATTTTACAGGTTTAAAATAAAAGTTAATTGATTTTGTACTTTTTTTTAATTAAAACATATAATTTAAATAATTTTCATTTTTGGAAATCAATACATTCTTACCCCGATTATGGCAGAACCGGATTATTGCAAAATTCAATTATGTCAGTGATTTTCTAATGTACAGAAATTTTTTCTATATTTATAATGCTTAAATGTTCGGATTATGGCAACTAATAAATCAAGCACCAATACATTAAACTACGGTGGCCCAAAAGGGTTAGCGCACTTATTTTTTCACACTTATTTTTTCCAAGATAATTTCCAGGAAATCCATATTTCCCAGATAATTTCCCAGATAATTTCCCAGATAAATTCCGAGATAAATTCCGAGATAAATTCACAGATAATTTCTCAGATATTTTATAAATTATTATTTATTTTACTTATAGATTGAAAAACCATTAATTTTATTTATACATATTTTATATCAAAATATTTGTAACAATTATTATAAAAATACATCAAAAAGTTTAAAAACTACTTATTTCAGACAATATATTTTGGGGTTCAGAGGTCAAGTGAGTTTTAAGATAGAAAGTAATTGTATTTAGAAGATTTATGATTTAAATTATATTTTTTTAATCATGCATATATAATCTTTTATCAAACCGAAAATTAAGTTGCATTAAAATTAATATTATAATGATCAAAGCCTGAACATTCTCGGAAAATTTAGCTTTTTATTTATAATAGTAATTTAGCGGATAATTATTATTTTTTCTTAATATGAAATAAATAATAAAATTATCATATTTTGTTAATCCGTTAAATCCGATTTTAAAGCATTTTTGGATAAATCCGACTTTTTTAGCGGATTTTCCGATTTTTCACACTTGACAAAATATTATCCTTTAAATCCGCTTAGTTTTAAAAAAATTTTAAATTATGACAAAAAAATTGAAAAATAATTTTAGTATGACTTTAAGGTTTACCAAAAAATTTAACTTATTTTTCTATTAATAAAAAGTTTTTAAAAAAAATATCCAATAATTTGTAGTTCCGACTTTTTAGTCCGATTTTTTAAACTTTATTCCGATAATCCGCCCGCTTTTTATCAATTTTTAATCCGAGAAAGTTCAGGCTCTGATAATGATATAGTTAATTTACTCATTACTAAATACATTTTAAATTTGTATTTAAATTATTGTGAAATAAATATTATATTTAAGTGAAATATATTTTAAATCTATTTACCATGTAAAAATTATATATAATTTGATAATGCTTAAAGGCATTTAAAATAAAATTATTTATAATTATTATGTTACAAAATGAAATAACGTTATATATAAAAATTAAATAATAATTAAAACTTATAATTTAATTTTTTATTCTTTTTTATATTAAAATTCAACTAAAAATTTTAATGTTTGCAAATTTTTCTAAAATTATTAAAATAGTAGTTATTGCAAATTTTATTATTTTTTCTTAATTAAAAAAACGAAATTTAAATAATTTTTATTTTTAAAATATTATAGTAAGAATAATTTTTTAATTTATTTAAACTATTTTATTTTTTTTATAAAACCAAAACAAAATATTTATAAAAAAGTTTTGAAATATTCATAATAAAAAATTATCTTAAAAATTGACAAAAAATGTGTTATTTTTGACTATTTTATTGGGGATTCAGAGTTCATGTAAATTTTTGGCAATAAAATATTTTTCACATGTATTAAGCATTAATATAGATTTTTAATAGTATTGTATCGCCTTTTTAAAGCGAAAGAGATATAAGCTAATTTTTTTTTTAAAAAGCCAAAAAACATATAATCGAAGGCTTAAAATGTATTTTATAAGCGAAAACAAAAGTAATGTGAAATTAAAAGTTGAAGTTGAACAGTACAAGTTTTCAATAAACTATCATTGTTATACATTATATTAGACTCCCAAATTATAAAAATTTTCAGGCCCGAGCCCGACATAGGCCCGACCGATTCAAGCCCGGCCCGGCCAGAGCCCGATTTTTTTAAAAATTCAAAAGCCCGGCCCGACCCGGCCCGATGCAATTAAATATAAAATAAAATTTATTTCTTTATATAGTGTTTTAATTTTATCTAATTTGCTGTAATTAAGCAACTTTCTCATTTTTTAAATACAATAGAAGAGTTATATTTAGTGTTTAAAATATATTAGCATCACATTAAAATAGATAAAACCATAAAATTGTGTCAAAAATATTGAAGTTGGGCCTTTTTAGAAAAACCTGAAAGCCTGGCCCGGCCAGATTTTTTTTAATTTCAGGCCCGAGCCCGACAAGGCCCGACGAATTTTGTCGGGGGCCCGTTTGAGAGTCTAAATTATATAATTAACCAGAGTGTTGTATAGCTTTTGAAAAGTGAAATGGGAAAACAAATTTAGTATTTCACTTTTGTTTTATCTAAATTTAAATATAATCAAAATAAAACCTAAAACTAAACATAATTATAAATAAAAACTATAGTGAAAACAATCAAAATACAAATTAAACTATAAATTTTCCCAATACAAGTGAAATACAATTAAAATGTAAAATCTTAAAAAGTGAAATAATTTGTATTTCGTTTCGCTTTCGAGAAAAAATTTCTATGAAAAATCGAAATGAAAATACAATTGATATTACAAACTTTCTAAAAATACAATTGATATGCAATCGAACTAAAAACATTAATTTGACTAGTACTTCAAATGAGTGCACATAAAAATTTGTTTCAGTCTGTGTTCAGCACTCGAACAATTATGCGGTCAAACAATGATTTAAAAACATTTTTCATTCATTATATGTTAGTAATAATTTATAATTTAATTTAACAAATAGTTATGATAAATAGAGTGAAATTTTTTTTGACTAAGTAAACACTTTAATTTTTAAAGAGATAGGATAAAAATTGATCTATTATATATATATTCTACCATATATTATAAATATTTTCTACTTTTCTGTCCCGCGATGGTAAATAATAAAGTTATGTTAGTCCAAAAGGAACCAGTTTTTTCGGAATAATTCACAGTTAATTTCAAAAAAAATTTAATACGCCAAATAATTTCTAAAATATATTCATATATAATTTCACATAAAATTCTCAACTAATTTCACAGTTAATTTCATAAACAATTTTATAATTAACTTGTTCAAATTAGTGTTGTATTGATTGTTTAAAATCAAAATCAAAATTAAAATTATTTGTGTATTTTGATTTTGATTAATCAAAATTAAAATACAATCAAAAATAAGAGAAGACTAACAATCAAAATTAGAATACAATCAAAATTATTTGATAGCTTAAAATCAAAATCACAATACAATCAAAACTATTTTAGATCTAAAAATTAAATCAAAATACAATCAAAATTAAACTTTTTTAAAAATATCAAAATTAAAAAGAAAATCAGCAAAAAATGCATTTTAATTTTGATTAATCAATATTAAAATCAAAATTATGGCCCAAATATATTTTGATTAATCAAAATCAAAATAATATCAAATTTTGTAAAACTTTCAACAATTAATATCAAAATACAATCAAAATTAAAAATTTTATTTAAATAAAAATCAAAATACAATAAAAAGAGAAAATAGGAAAAAATATAAATCAAAATACAATCAAAATTCAAAACTCGTTGTCAATACAACACTAGTTCAAAATAATATTATTAATGATTTTATTTTTTATTGAGAATAAAAATTAGCTAAATCTTTTTTGGTTACAAGTTCTAGGGAATATTTATTCTATAATATAAAAATAAAAATTTGTGTATTTTTTAAAATAAATAAATTTTAGTTATTTTTTCTTGAAGAAAAGAAAATTAAAAAATAATAAAAAATATAAAGTAAGAATAACAAAAAGTCCTTCGTTATCAAAAGACTAATCCCGAGTAACTTTCATGAAATTTATTTGAAATTATTTTTAGAAAATGCAATTGAAATGCAATTTAAATAAAAATTAAAGTGAAAATCAAAATAGAAATGCAATCAAAGTTATAAATTGAATATGGAAACAACAGTAGTAAGGGGAAGATCTGAACCCAACCTGCGCACGCTACGCGTGCGCAGGTTGGGTCAGATCTTCCCCGGTATAAAATATATAATGAAATCTTAACATTGTCCATAAGAAGTAAGCATAAACAAAGAGAATAAATTTAAGGCAGTATATTCTTTTTAACTAATTTTATTGAATATAAATATATAATACATTTTAGATTTAAAAGTTTAAATAATTTCAACTTTAACCTTTCCTCCTTTGTTAAGGAAGTCAATAATTCTTTCTTCTTTACTTTTTACACTGAACTTTCTTTCGATACTATGGAAAGTATCGTTAAGCATATATCGATCAACATACGATGCTTCATAATTACCGTAGTCAACCGTTAAGTAAATCTTACGATATCCGTGGTTAATAAAGTGGTTTACCATTTTGTTAATTTTTGAGGACAATATCCTTAAATTATTTAATGAGAATCTTAAAGGTGCGTAACGTGTGCTGAAAAAAATCATCAGGTGAACCTTGTGAGCCTTGATTTTGCATGTTATACGTGGTTTTAAATCTTCAATCACAACTTTGTAATTTTTAATTAATGTTGTAGAACGTTTAGATACAGATATCTTTGAATTATTCATATTTTTTACTGCTTCATTTAACAATTTTAGTTCTTTACATCGTTTCACAATAAAATCTTTAGAATTGTAGATTATATCCATTTCTTGATAGGCAATCCCAATAATTGATTCATTGTCATCTTGGTTTTTCAATGAAAGTAACCATTCAAAATTAGAACAAGAGTAAAACTGCCATTCGCGATTGTTTGAATATTCTTTCTTTGCTACCCATGGTGTATCTTGTGTTATATTTTTAGTCATGTTTGCAAAATTTACAAATTCTTCAGGTGTAAGCACTACACCAAAACTCGTAATTTGATTAAAGTACAATAAAACAATATATACTCCAATTTGAGATCCGTTTATTGGTTCTTCAAGAGTTATAACCTTTAGTTCTTTTGACATAAAGTTTCCATAATGTTCATAATTAGAAATTATAACTTTTGAAAATTGTTCAACTTTGCTCTGCTTGACAATTTCATTTGGAATAAAAGAAACAAATTCCATTTTAAATAATTATTTATGTAACAATTCACTTCACGTTGTATTAAAATGATTATACCTTTGGATTAAATAAACTATTCACTGTTGAGCGCACTAAGGATCTACCCCTTAGGCCCTGCCAGTGCCCTCTTTTCTCCCGTAGGAATCGGCGAGGAGTTAGTTCCGCAAATTAGTTTTATTTTATTTTTTCTTTATTTTTTCAATTGCACTTGCAATTGCGTCACCGACATTATGAACTGCATCTCTGGCTTTTTCAGTTAAACTTTTTTTTGGTGGTTTGTACGTAGTACACTTTTTAAATTGATTATCATAACTAGGTGTTTCATTGCTTGTGGAGCCGTTTCCATTTCTATCATTAGATTTGCTTTTGTGCATTGTATTAAATTGGTCGTGGAAAGAAAAATAATAACTTAATCCAATCAAAAACTTTAGAAATATTAGACCTTGGACTAGTGTGACATCCCTCTTTTATAGATTTTCTCATCATTTTTAAATAATTGAAGAAACAATTTTATCATTCAAATTTGAGTTTGAAGAAAATATATTAATAATATCATTATATTTATACCCTCTACAGCGAAGAGAAACATATAGCACACAATAATTACCACAAGTTGTAGAATTTAGGCTTTGTAATGTTACGGTATTATAACAAAATCCCATCTGATTTATGTTAAGATAGTTATTTATTTCATTATGTAAAGGAGGTAGACCAAAAGAATCAAAATATTCTGATGGATCATTTTTGTTAATTGTAATTGCTATCCAATGTTCACCAGGTTCGCTAGACCTATCTGTATTTATAATAATTGTTCCAAATTTTATTTTAGGAAGTTTGTCTCTAGGATAAACTCCTTTAAAAAATTTAAAATGTTTTAATTTGTTATGGATTTCAAGGCTATTCATTGAAAATTTTTGATTCCTTTTCTTTCACTATCAATTTCAATTAAACTATCAAACTCACTGAAAACTAGAACATTTATAGTATCTTCTAATGGCTTTTCGAATTTTATTTCAATTCTTAAGTTTCCATACTTTTGAGGTGATATATATCCGCATATATCAGCTCCATCATTAAGATCTGGCGCAAAATTAAACCCAAAAATTGTAAAGCCGTTTCCATATGAATAACGATCTATACTTATCGTACTTTCACCTACAGTTTGGTTTGCAGCTTCAAAAAGGCCATGAAACTCTCTTATATATTTATTTTTCCAAAAATTAGGTTGATATGGCTTTAATGGAAACTGCATACCATTATAATAACAGCATATTTCACGTATGTCATAATGATGAAAGTTATATGGATTTTTATTATATGATCCATTAAATGCATCTTTACTTATACAAAATACGTAGATTCTTCTCGGTAAAACAATATTGTAGACATCATTTATGTGATGCAACATTGAATGTTTTAACTTCTTTTCTGTTAATGGGATATTTTGCGGTTGAATGGTTTAATGCCAAATTATGTGC
>JAQIVF010001549.1:0-13651 GCA_034698365.1 Steganacarus magnus | reverse complement strand
ACTTTGCATTTGTTCGCAAAGCTCATCATATTTGCTTTTATAAATAACTAACTGTTCGTTTTCTTTATTTAAAGAATGAACCTTATCTTTGTTAGTTTTAACTGACTCTTTACATCGTGTTAGCAATAATTCCAATCGTTCCACTTTTTCCTGCAAATTCGCAGTGCAATCAGTTTTATCGATGTGTTGCTCCGATGAGAAATGCAATAAATCATTAGAATCACTATTGAGTTTATTGTCATTTAATAAACCAATTTTTGTTTGAAGAACCTTAATTTTTTCGTCCTTTTCTTCGATAACTACCTGCAAGTTTTCCTCTAAATGTCGTTTAGCGAGTTGTTCGAGATTACACTGTTCTTTCAATTCGTTAATTCTTCTCAAAGCCTTGTCTTGACTCTCTTCTAATACTTTTTTCATGTTATCTCTTTCATCATTAAGAGCGCGATAAGCGTTAATAACTTGAGTCCAACGGTCGCGATATTTTCTACCTCTTTCTTTCAATTTAATGCATAGATCGAGTAATTGCTCTTTAGTTACCTTATCGAGTGATGAATGAATTGCATGTGAATTCGATTCGCTTTCGTATTCACTTTCGATATCAGATTGTGGCACAAAATTAGCATTCATTGCGTTCGCTTCAGATTGGGTTGACGTTATCACTGACTCTTCGTTGTCGTCCAAATCAACTAAACTAAATTGCATTAAATTCGATTGATTACTGGTTGAGCCCATATCTGGTTGCGATGAGTTACTCAAACTTACCTATTAATACAATAATACAATTGTAATGATAATCATTATTCACTATATATAACACATTAACACATTCAATATTATTATTTACAATATTATCGAAATATAGTGATGCCTGTCTCGCCTGATCCTGAATGTCTTGAATGTTAACCTTTGACTGAATGTGTTGTATTTCTTCTGCCACTTTTTCCCGAAATTTTTTGAACATTATTTCGATCAAATACTTATCACATCATATTACGGTAACAATATGTTTGTGTTAACAAATATATTAAATAAGTAGATGTGTTGACGTGTTAGTTAGACATGTCATGTCTATATCAATCAAAGTCTACGCAAAAACTATTTTATTTTTTAAATTTTTAAATATCCGTTTTATCCATTTTCTTCTTTTAAACCCAAACAGCACATAATTCTAAATAATTGTTAAAATTTTTATTAGATTAATACCAAAAATGAAAAAAATAATAAAAATTTCGATTAAATATCGGTATAAAATATAAATTTTCCTTAAAATAAATTAAATTATTAATCTCAATCTAATACTCATTCATTGTCAGTGTGAGCACTAAATAAGTATATTTAGATTAAGGGCACCCGATTTGCACAAATATTAATCGTAAGACAAACTGGCAGACAATCTTTTAGATCTGGCTTTTGATTTCAATTTCTTATACGTAGTTTTGTTTGAAGAATTTTCTTTCAGTTTATAATTTCATTTTAACTATTATTAATTTTAAATAACAGTAATTAGGTTTTATCCTGTATTTAATTTAGAGATTTGAAATTTCGACTGCAGTATATCCAAAAAAGTTTTTAAACTTAAAATTTTGGTTAATCTATTTATGACCACTTATTGAGTTGAAATGATTATTTTAAATGTTAAAATAAATCTAAAATATCAATAATTTTGAACTTTGCTACCAAATGTCATAATGTGATTGTTATATACATTGTTAATATATCGTTATATTATTTGTTATTTTTAAAACTTTAGAAAAATCATTCTAAAAACTAAAGTATAGAAATATTTGTTTTCCTTAAAAACCGATTCAAGTAAAAAACATGAAAGATAAAAGTGAAGTTTAATTAAATTTACGATCTCTACCTTTTAGAATAGAATACAAATGAAACCAAAAATCGATAAATTATTGAAACACGACTTATATTTTAAAAAATTTCAAAATTAAATGCGGTCAAACTGGCTTTGAAAATTATGTGTGCATTTTAATTTAGTTAATTTAAAGAAAGTTGAAATTCAACATCAACTGATAGTTGTAATTCAATTTGAGATCAATAATATTTGGTTATAAATTTTGTAAATGGATGAACTTATGCTGGACACAAATCTTAAGCTGCAATTAAAACTCTAGGCTAGACTAAGACTCATACATAAAATTAAGGATCAGAGCGTAATTACTAATTACTTAAAATTACAGATTTTTACACAAGCAGGAGTCAAATCTTTTTTAAGCGTAAAAATCTCAACAATTTTTAACAAAATTTTAAGAAAATTCAGACAAAATAAAAAAATTTTACACAGAAAAATTGATTTTATTAAAATTTTTTAATTTTATTTTAATAATAGAGATGATTATGATTTTAAAATGAAGTCTAAATGATAAAAAAATTGACAGCAAAATTTCAAAAAGTTTTGGGATCGAGCCTAGCATGAGATTGTTCTGTTAAACCCCATACCCGACCCTGTCTGACAAAATTTTAATGATTCTGGTAAATTAGAGGACTATTCAAAGCTTTATAACTTTTGATTTAATCCTGAATAAAATAAATATCACATAAAATTACAGAATTTTACCGCAATTTGCGTAAAATAACGTCAGCTTACACCACTAAAAAGATTTTTACGTAAATTGATCATATCATTACATAAAATATTTGATATTTAAACAAAATGTACATTAGTTTTAATAAAGTTTAAAACAGTAATTATGCAAAATAAGTAAACAAATACATTTGATTAAAAACATTATTGTTTTTATGAATTTATTTGTTTAAACAGATTATTTTTAAAGAGTAGAACTTAATGAAAAGTCTAAAAACTCGATAAGTCCTTTATATGCTTAAAAGTTGTTGGGATTAAGCTAAACCTTGATTAGGGATATGGTTATTATGTTGTTTTCCTAAAAAACTATCTATGATTAAATTCGCGTCTCTACTAGACTACAGTATTTTAAAATTAGTGATATTTAATTGGTTATTATTTAAAGGAAACTATGAGTGTATGAGTTGAGTTAAGCTGTGAATCGCTTCAAATCCCACACAATTTAAACGAGAAATGTAAACATCAATATTCAGTGTATTTAATACATAATTAATTTTAATGATCAAATTATTTCGTATTTAATTGTTTAATAAATAAACAATGGATCAAAAAGATTGTATTAACAATAGATTTAATGATTTTAATTATTGGCGAATAGATATTTATTGTATTAATAATAATAACAATAATAGTGAAACGATAACAATAAAAACTGGTTTTGACGTTCAGTCTAATATCACTAAAATATGTGATGAAAATATTGAAAGTGCAACACAACAGTTAATAACGCAACAAACACTTCAAACACAACAAACACAACAAACTGCACCACATATGGATAAAAGTTTAATACCTATTATTGATCGCAAGAAAAGTAATACTAGTAAGAATAACGGCAATAACAGCAATAACACCATTAAATCGATATGTGAGGACACTAACAATAATGGTAACAAAACTAAACAAAGTATGGGTAATAAACAAAATATTGGACATCACAAGAGTTCATTGAACACAACCACTTCGAAATCGCCATCAAAATTTGTATCGAAATTGCATAAACGAGATAAGGATAAGAGAGAAGATGTGGACAAAGAGAAACTCAAACAAACACAACCACAACCACTAACACACAAAGACAAAGACAAAGACAAACAACTTATATGCGAAGAAAATGTGATTTCTATCAATAGTGGTATTGGTTCGATTAATTCGGTTAATTCGGTTTACTGTGACGCTCTCTCCAGATTCAACTCTCCCACAGACGATAACCAACCAAATGACGATAATCACGATTTATTATCATCGATTACTATCGAACTTAAAGAAAAACATGACAAAGAATCAGTATTTACGGTAAGGTCTAATATAATATAATACATAATATAGTTAACTGATACATACCGTAACACTTTATTACTTAATTTGACAGAACGTGATAACAGGAACATGTGTGACAACTGCTACCACTATTAGCACTACTACACCGCCAACGACAGCAAACACAGCGACCACAGCAACATTTACACTAACTCCACATAAGAAAGTACATTTACCCAAATTAAGTACAGTTTCACCGATAGCGGCAATCAATCAGAGACCGGTGTCAAATGAATGTCATTCTGCACCGATCGAATCGCCACCAAAACCTCCACCGCGAGGTGTTAGGCATTCTTCAATATCGTCGTCTGGAGAGGGGGATCGCCATTCCAATGGAATCAATGGAATGGATGGCAATGTGCTGAGAAAAGTCGCCAGTCTTACGCTTGAAAAGAATAGAGTGGACGTTAGCCACGAAAAAATTAATACACCCAAAGTTACATATGGTTCAAATAATTATGTCGGCAAACTTTCACCTTCTGTTTGGCCGCCCAGTGATCTCAAAGATATTATTAAGCCTGGAGTGAAATATAGTGAAGCCGAACTTCAAGAGCAAATTATAGCTATTAGTCAGTATTATAGAGAGAGTATAGAAAAATTTCATATTGAAAATGTTGAAAATGAATCATTATTAAAGAAAAAGATACAAGATTTAGAAATTGAACTCGAAAAGAATAAAACATTGGCAGCTATCGAGAGATTTAATATCGAATATAATAAAGAAATGATTGATCAAAAAATACAAACTGATTCTATTAACAAAGTTAGTATTAATTCTGTATTTTGTCAAACAGAGCAGATATTAGTAAATAATAGCACTCAACTCACTCAAGACATGTTTGATCAAAACAATAGTGACATTAATAGTTATCACTCACTTAAATCCATCATTCAAGCAGATTCACTCAGCCATTCATGTTTGACATCACTTTCTGGCCAATCTTATATTCCTTGCCCACCACCACCACCACCACCACCACCACCACCACCACCGCCGCCGCCGCCATTTCCTGAACAATCATATTTTATTCCCGCACCACCACCACCACCACCCCAATCTTCACTTCTGCCTCCGCCACCACCTCCGCCACCACCACCACCACCACCACCCCAATCTTCACTTCTGCCTCCGCCACCACCTCCGCCACCACCACCTCCGCCACCACCACCTCCGCCACCACCACCTCCTCAATTTTCAATACTACCACCACCTCCACCACCTCCACCTCCACCACCTCCTCCACCACCTCCTCCTCCACCTCCTCCTCCGCCACCACCATCTACTTTAATAGGCCAAACACTACAGACCACTCTTGCATTTGCTGGTGCAGCAGTTCCTCCTCCACCACCACCACCACCATTACCTCCATTAAATGGTTCGATATCAAGTCAAAACAGTACAAGTGTCACATGTCAACCGTGTCCGCCACCACTTCCAGCTCCACCAATGGGTGGATGGAATGCTGCGTATGCTGTCGCTAGAAAAAAGGCTGTAAATCCAATACAACCGATGAGACCGCTATATTGGACGCGAATACAGGTGCCGGTGCCTGCTGTTGAAAGTGTTAGCCATCAACAGTTAGATGACAACGAAAATCAAAATCAAACACAACAAACAAAGCCAAAATGTTTGTGGGAGAATATAGAAGACGAAGAATCCACTGAGTTATTAAATATTGAGGAGTTTTCAGACTTATTTTCCCGACAAGTTATTGAAAAGAAAAATATGAGTAAATCAAAAAATGTGGAAAAGAAGAACAAAAAACAAGAAAGTGTGGCAATAATTGAAGCTAAAAGAGCGCACAATGTGGGCATTTTGATCACTTCTTTGCATTTGGAAATAAGCGAAATAGAGAACGCTGTTTATAATTTTGACACTACTATTGTAACTACAGATATGCTTCACCAGATCTATGAAAATTCTGCCACTAAAGAAGAGCTGGAATTAATACGTCGACACGTAACCAATAACGCCGACATTCCATTAGCAAAAGCGGAGCAATTTCTTTATGATTTGTCACAAATACCAGAATTCGCTGATCGTGTTGATTGTATTATGAATGAAATTAAATTTACTGATTCATTATCTAGTATTGAAAATCGATTAAATAATTTCAAATTGCTATGTGAAACGTTGACCACATCTCACAATATAAAAGAAATTTTCGCCATTATTCTTGCGCTCGGAAACTATATGAATGGCGGAAATCGAGACAGAGGACAGGCCGATGGCTTTGGTTTGGAGATTTTACCAAAATTGAAAGATGTTAAGGGAAAAAATAATAGTCTAACACTTCTTGAATACGTTGTTCGCACTTACATTCGCAATAAATGTGGTGATATCGCCTCTTTAGATGATATTCGATTCCCACTTCCAGAGCCATCAGATCTCGAGAAAGCAAGTGTTGTTATATTTGACGATATTGTTATTGATTTGAAGAAACTTTCTATTGATATTAAATCTTGTGATAATAAAGTGAAAAAAGTTTTATTGAATAGTTCTACAAATGAGGAACATATCGAACCTTTTAAATCAAGAATGCAATCATTTATTATTAAAGCAAATGAACAAATTAAGGAACAAGAGGACAATCTTAACGAATGCACTCAAATGTAAGTTTCGATTCAAACACAGAATGTTGAGAATATTATTTGACAAACGTATAATCAAACATTGATTGACAAGTTTTCAACGATTGCTGTATACAGTATATACCTTTAGCATAGTTACACAACTTGAATGCGCATTAATTGTTAACTCTCTTCAAAAGATGCAAAAGATGCCTATTAGAAGAAAAATCGAGATTTTGAAAATTGTCGCTTAAATAACATTAGTTTTAGATTCTATATATGCTGACCTCATAGAGGATTAGACAATGTGTAACAGTAACTATGATATATAGTTAATGTTTTTTATCAGCAAAAATTGATCATATTATTATTATTAATATAAAAAATATAAGTTTTTACATCATACTCTTAATTTAGATTTCCAAAAACAATGAAATTTTTCAGTTATAAGACAAAGTCATCGAAACAAAACGATTGGCCAAAAGAATTTTTTGGAAATTGGATTCCATTTTGCAGTGATTTTAAAGATATTTTCAAAAGAGAAATACAACGTCAAATTAAACAAAAGTATAATTTTTATTATTCAAAATGAAAGATATATAAACGATTATTTGATACGAATAGAGTGGACCAAACCAAACAAAAAGTTAAAGAAATAATCGAAGAAAAAAAGCAAAACGAGCAGCTAATTAAACAGAAAAGAACGCCTGGGGGTCTTAAAGATAGACTCGGAAAAAAAGATAAAATCAATTTAAGCAAAACTTAATGTTAATATTTATTATTTATAAATAAATTATTTTATACTATATATTGTCTCAATTTAATAACGTATAGTCATTACCACATTATACAGTACGTAGTCTATTACGGTAATAATATGATGTGCAAATATGCTATTGAAAACTCACAAATTCGTATTTAATTGCAAATTACAAATAACTCTTGAAAGTAAATTGCTGGCAATTTTATAATTTTTAATGATTTCACCGGAAGTTGATAGCAATATATTTTTAATAATACAAATCTATAAATTGATTGCGCAAAATTATATAATTTTCTACTCAATTTTAAGATATATTAGCTTTTCTTTTGTTTTTATATAACGTATTATCGAGTAATACTCGTGCGGCGAGTAAGACATTTCGGGAAACAAAAAAATTCATGCTTACTCGCGCGCGCGAGTAAAGTGAAATTTTTCCAACTCACTATACTCGCGCAAAAAGTTTTTATTTAGTAAAAAATGTCTGGATAGTTGAATATAATTTTTACAACTATAATGCTATTTTCAAAATTTTTTTTGCGCGAGTAAGCATTTTATTTAGAGAGTAAAATTTTTGTCTTACTCGCGCACGAGTAAAGTGAATTTGGGGGTAAAAATTCATCCATTTTCGCCATACTCGCGCGCTCGAGTATTGCGCGATAATACGTTATAAAGCACGGAAAATATTTTATTTTCTTAGGTCAAAATATTTTATAGTGTGTTGACTAAATACTGTAAAAATATTGATTTAAATTTTTTTCTCTCGAATTTGACATAAACATTGATAATTGTAAAAATGTTTATTCATTTTATAAATTTTAAAAGTTCAAGGGTACAAAAACATCGAATTTAATCGACAATTTTTTTAGTGATTGCAAAAATATAAAGGGATCTTAAAAACAATGAATTTCATCGACAATTTTCCAAAAAATCTTAAAATATTTCCAAATATTTTATACTTTTTTATTTATCAAATATTGATTTATAATACTTATTAAAATCAGCAAAATGACATTTTTCAATGTTTTAATCACAATATTTCTTGGATAATTACAATGAAGCGCAAGTAGTTATAAAATGCTGGTTCTGGACCATTTTTTGAGTATTTTTTGAAAATTATTAAGTTAAGATTATTTTTATTTATCTTAAATGAACTTTTATGTATTTTATTAAATAAATTTATATCCAAAATTTAATTTGATTTTACTAAAATAATTTATAAAGTATTTATTCACTTAATTTTAAATTTAAAATGCAAAATTTACTGTTTCTTATTAAAATTTGGTATTATATTTTAGCTTATGATACATTTTTATCTATAGAAAGAATTATTTTCAAATTAATACCATTCGGCAGCATTTTGGAGTATTTTTTGAAAATTATTAAAAGTTCAGATTATTTTTATTTATTTTAAATATACTTTATGTATTTTATTAAATTCATTTTTGAATTTATATTATTGATCAACTTATATAAAATGTTATATTAAGAAAACTAGAAACAATATTAATTCGTATTTATATTCAAACATATGAAAACGTTTACAATTAGTTATATCTAATAAAATACTAACAATATATATATTAAAGAATTCAACAACTTGCAAGTAAACAATGGCATTAGTTTGAGTTTAGATTAATTTTGATTTTTTTAAATAAATTCCTTATATTTTAAAATATATTTACAAAAAAATTTATTAATTCCAAAAAATTTTACAAATAAATCAATATTTATTAGAAAAGTTGCTTGTATAACTGATATTCAAATAAAAGTTCTTAATTATCATTACATACTTTATGATAAAATAGAAACCAAATTTTTAACAAATTTGTTTATAAACAAGATATTGAATTTATTCCATTATTTAATATATACCATACTTAATTAAATATTGGATAATATAAAACAACAATACTTTGAAACTTCATTTTGAAATCTAAATAAGGAATTAATGATTTAAACATTTTTATTTTAAAATTATTCTTTTTTTTATATCACGATATATTTATCTATTTTAATTTTAAACATTTTTGGTATTTTTAGCTCACTTTATATATAAAAGAGAGTTTATGGTTTTGACCCAGTCCTTCCGTCTGTCTGTTCGCAGTCCTCTTAAGTCCAAGAAGTCTGCCACTTACAAGGTTTATCTCAAAACTTTGTAACATTAATGTCACAACTTAATAGTCTGAGTAGTTATATTATAAAATTACTAAGAGTAACAATGGGCTAAAGTATTAATTATTAAAACGGTTTTATAATCCTAGAAATATTTATAAAAGTGAACTCTATATGAATGTGTCGTTCTTGTTTTACCACAAAATGATAAAAATCACTACTTCTAAACTGTATTAAAAATTTATGTTCAGAAATCATGTAAAAATTTTGACTTGCTTTACGGTGTTCATATATATTATTTGTAACTTCCCATTTTCCTAAAATCCTATTTGTGCAAGAATAAGCACATTTTTCTTAATATAAATTTCCATATAAATAATATCCAACTTTCTTTATTAATAATATCAATAATATAATCAATTTCAGTTTTTAAAACTTTTTATTCCATTATTAATTAAATTATAACGCATATTATCGTCACAATAGGTTTTTTGTTGTTCTGCAGCCACAACGTTACATTTGGCGCAGTCGGTAGGATACGAAATAATCCACAAATATTACTTCGAGAACGAACGACGGTTATCATTTGCGTTGCCGCCATATTTCCTTTGGTCAACACGTGCTTCGACCAAGACAAAGAATTAACATAGTGAACGTTACAATGAACAGTGAATTAAATAGTTATCTCAAAATAAACCTCAACAGTGCATCGTCAGGTCCGTTGTGAACAGTCAACGGTGGCATCAACTTCGACCGGTCAAACGCCAAACTTACCAGTTAATTCATCTACAGTTTCATTGTCATCTCAGATGTTTTACCATAACTTAATCGAACTGATCTCTCATCATCGATATTAAAGATCGAGCATGTGGTTACGATGCTGCAAAGTCGCCGCTAACGGTCTCACTAACAAAGACAAGTGACTACTGATGCGATACCTGAGTGGTGTAGCTATAAATTGGTACGGCACTGATGTCGCACCATAATTAATGAGACGATACAAGGAGCGTATGATAAAACGTTTCGTCGCACTCATTGTACACCCAATAATAGATGCGCAACACCTGTTCCTAAACCGGTCAACGAATGTACAGATGTACTTCGTCGCAAAGGTAAGCGTTTTTTAAGCGAACTTACGCGTTAAATTAGCAAAATATGATATTCATAAGAAATTTTTACTAATAATTTGGCTCATATTGATGAAAATTATATTTGGCTTTTGTAAAATATTATTATACTTATTTGAAACTCGATGTTTACAATATAACGTTTGTCACAATATAATTCGTACTTTTTCTAAAACATTGAAATTTACTAAATTGAATATTAATTGATTCTTTTAAAAGTCATTTTAAGTTAAATTCATTTGATAAAATAGTAAATAAAATACTAAATCTCTTCCAGACAAAATGCGGTCTTAAACTTCCTTTCCTTACTCATGACGTAATTTAATATATGTTTTTTAGCTTTTATTATTTGTTAATATTTTAATATTTTACAAAATGTTTTTTTAAAATTTCATTGTGTTATCGTTAGACGCAGCAATAACACGTGCCACATTACTCAAACTATTTATAAATAGAGGAAAATTTGTTTAAAATTTGTCAGTAAACAATTGGTAATGTGTCATTACTACCTGTTTGTAGAAGCCTTGTATTACCTCATTTGTACGTCTATCTCAAATAATAACCGAAAACCGAGACTTTGAATCTTTTACCTTGGGATAAAATGAATGTAGATGTCTATAAGTGACAAAGTAATGGGAGTTTCTATTTTCTTTTTTTTTATTTGTACTCTCTGCACTCTTTTGAAGAGAACTACACCTCACTCAAACCTTTAGCACCTTTAATAACCGAAACAGGATTCTTATATCCGTTTTGGCCCGAAGAAATAAGGATGGGAATCCGTTTTTATAGAGTTCATGGGGTAAATATAATTTCAATATATTTTCTGACTCTCTATTGTCTTCTGATTTCAACTATACCTCATTTGTCTGTTTATCTCAAATAAAAACCGAAAACCTAGACTTTGAATCTTTTGCCTTGGGCTATAATAAATGTAGATGTCTATAAGTGACAAATGGGGGTTTATATTTTCTTTTTTTTATTTGTACTATCTGCACTCTGTTGAAGAGAACGACACCTCACTCAAACTTTTTGCACCTTTAATAACCGAAACCGGATTCTCGCGAATTAAACAGCTGCATTAAACCAGTCTCAATTTTTCTTTATACACTGTGTTGCCATAGAAACCATACACATGTGTTATTCGATCTGTTGTATGAAAATCGCTTGTTGGCGACACATACTATCAATTGCCATAGTAATATGTAAAGATGATTTGATGATACACAGCTTTACATCAAATAAGTGTTAGACCGAGAGAACGAAAGACGGAGAAAATGAGAGAACAAGAGTGAGAGTATAAGAGGCAGAGAAAAACACATAAGTTGATTGAATAGCCCATAAAGTAAATGTAAAGTTATTTCAAAACATTTAATTTAAAAAAACTACAAATACAATTTAATCGATCACAATGAGATTGGTTGTAGTAAAACGAACTGTTGTTGTATTCGTCGTCTTCACTGTCGTCATTCTCGTTATTTACGTCCCAATTATCATCATTGTTAACACCCACTTCATCGGTCTCGCCACTCTCATATTCATTGTCATCGCAATAGTCCTCAATATTGTCACCACCTGTGAGATCGATATCTTCCACAGGATTTCGATTCAATGAATCGAAGTATTCAATTACTTCATCGCTATAGTCTAACGATTCATCGATCATCAATTCGCAATCAATCTCGTCATCGTGTTGAAAGGGCATCGATTGCATCTCGAATACTTTCAAAGAGCCAGTCTCTGTAACGGTAATAGCATTGTAGCTTAAGCTACTCGAACAACCAGCTTCAAATCGAAAGAACGGTGTGTTTACGTCAGTTTTCTGATTGACTAGTGGTATCGTTATCGATTGCGCATCATTATTAGTCAAAATCGATAACTGTTTAAGAGAAAAAATCAATTAAATTGCTAGATTTAGAGCAAGACAATTTTTGTATTTACCTTCTATATCATTCGAAGTAATTTCTTCGATGAAGACATTATATATCTAAAATAATTTATTGTGGAGAAAATAACTTAACTCTAGAATGTCAATAAAGCGAATGACATGAGAGAATATCTGCACTGACTTATTTACCCATTTCTGTCACTTGATTGGTCAATAGAAGGAGCTGTCTGATTCGCTTGCATAGTTAATGAGATAATAGCTATACTTTAGATGAATATTATAAATTTGGCGGGATTATTTTGTGTTTCTTTTGCACTTTTTTATACTAATTCTACTATTAAATGATGCGTTAAGTAGTATAAATGCATCTAAATAAAGCACAAATTTTTATTTCACAGAATTCAGGGAACGTATTTAGAAATAGACACATTTGTCGTTTTAGGACGACACGTGATATCGATTTCCATAGTGACAGATCAACTAACACGTATGTTTGGTTGTTATGGTAACATAGGGTATAATAAAAATGGATACCGGCATAGCTATAGTAACTCGTAGCTAAAATAATATGGCAGCAATATGAATGTTGCCACAGCTTATAAAACGCTGCAAAAGCAATATTACTTTCGAGTTGTAATTGATGATATGTGTTGATAATATTTTTGTTGATATGGCACAGTAATCCGGTGGCACAAAACACTTGAGAGAAATTACTTAAGAAAATTATTGCTGAGAAACTAAGTTATCACTAGCAGGTCAAAAACTCGAATGAAATGAGAAATTTCTAGCATTCACTTATATAACTACAGCTATAACCTGATTGGTCGATAGAAGAAGCTTTCTGATTCTCTGGAATAACAAATGAGATAATTCTCTAATTTCAAAAGTAGTTCACATCATAGCACTTTTAATTTGTGTTTGTTTTACACCTAATTGTAGCCCATTCAATGTATGAATAAGAGTTAATAGAATCTCAAAAATTATACACAAAGTCAATCACATAGTGAAGTAGTCATCTGTAATTTGTTGTCTCAGATAATTAGAAATTACAGACTAAATACAAACATTTGCCGCCAAAACTCTAGCGCCAAAATTCTAGCGCCAAAATTCTAGCGCCAAAATTCTAGCGCCAAAATTCTAGCGCCAAAATTCTAGCGCCAAAAATCTAGCGCCAAAATTCTATCGCCAAAATTCTAGCGACAAAATTCTAGCGACAAAATTCTAGCGACAAAATTCTAGCGACAAAATTCTAGCGACAAAATTCTAGCGACAAAATT
>JAQIVF010001548.1:0-13653 GCA_034698365.1 Steganacarus magnus | reverse complement strand
ATTATTACTAGTAATACCAGTATACTTACCAATATATAAAAAATTATGTTTAGTCTTTATGTTGTTAACAACTTGCCTTCACTTCATTATCTACTTTTAAGTTAGTAACAATGTTTACCTTTAGAACACCCAAATTTTTAAAGATGCCATTTCGCTCAAAAAAGTTTTATCTGGTAATTCATTTGTTATTCAAATACTGTATACTTGGAAAAATACTTGTTAACGAAAAGTTGCTTTTAGTTAAATGTTGATATGTTTAATTACAGTACAGTAGTGTCTTTGATATGATAATTTAGATGCTCTCGACAGCCATTACACCAATGTAGTGATAGACTTATTGAATGTAATTTTATGAGACTAATTCGATGTTATGATTGCAGTGCATTGAATGTTCAGGAGTGCATCGCGAAATGGGTGTTCACGTGTCACGCATTCAATCGCTTACTTTAGATAATATCGGTACATCACAATTACTTTTAGCACGAGTTATGAGTAATTGCGGATTTAATGATATAATGGAAGCCACTCTGAGCCACACCAAAAAACCGATGCCTTCAAGTTCGATGGACATTCGAAATCATTTTATACGTTCGAAATACATAGAAAGAAAATTTATAATAAAGACATGCACCGATGAAAATGATCTTAAAGCAGATCTCGAACACGCAATTATATCGAGACATTTATTGCAATTATTGCAAGCATTCGCTGAAGGAGCGGATCTAACATGGATTTTACCCGATAGTACTAACGATGAAACAGGTTTGCATTACGCTGTGGCGCAAGAAGACGGTTCTTCACTTTATATCGTAGATTTTTTATGCCAAAATTCTAACAATTTAAACAGTATTAATAAAGATGGTAACACTGCGCTACATTTGTGCGTTATATATAATCAGAGCGAATGCATGAAATTATTGTTACGATCAGGTGCTAATCCGACTCTTACTAATAATAATCGACTCACTCCTATTGATTTGGCTAAACAGTATTCTAACTATCAATTAATTGAAATGGTATATATGATCCGCTAAATAAATTGCCACTATATATGTATACTTTATATATGCACATAACATATATTACTATTATTTACAAATTAACTGTTTTTTTAATTCAGTTGGAGAACGCATTGCATAATAAGAAAACTTTATTTGAAAATGTCAATATTGATTGGAGAACTTTTCCCGACGAACCATCCACTGATTTTAGCGACGAAGAACTCATAGAAGAAAAGGTAAAATTTTTTAAAACTTCATTTATTTATTACATTAACAAAATATGGACTCTATTTTAGCAATTTTTAGATCTTTAATATTGATTATGAGATTCAGGGTCTATAGTTACGGTTGGAACTTGAGTCTGAATCTCATAACTCTGTAAAAGTCAGAGCCTTACCCAAGTCTAAGACTCCAAAATCTCTCTGGCATTATTTAACGTTTAAAATAGATACTGAATGTCTGAATTTGAAAATTAATTTTTCTCTTATAATTTAAAATAATTAAAAAATTTTCAACAATGGTTCCGGTATAAAGCAGAACACCCAATAATGGTTGTACTTTACTATAGCGGAACTATTGTTGAATATTTTTTTAATTATTGTTAGTTAGTTAGTAAGTATGCGCGCCTACGGCGCGCTTTTTCAGTTTTTAGTTACATTGTTTAACTGTGAATATTTATAATTTTTTACAACAATAGTTCCGGTATTGTAAAGTACAACCAAAAATTTAATATAATTTAATGTTTGACAATAGTCACTGCTATCACATTATAAAAAGTTTTTCAAGATTTTTCACAAAAATTCGCTAAAATTAACGTTAAAAATACGTTGGCATTTATTCGCCATAAAAGAATGTAACAAAGTTTGCTGCAATATTGATAACTTTGTTTTGACGCCAAACAATTACAATATAAGTATTAATTAAAACCTAAAGATAATGTGTGATAAAACTTGGTTTAAAAGAAATTTCTGAAAAAGAAATATCAAATGCTATTATCTTTAATCAATAAGTTATTATGGCAATTATTTACCGTTAGTTATAGTCATTGTTAATAAACTTTTACCATTTTTAAAAATAAGTTTTTAATTGACAGAATCCAATAAATAACACAAAAATGAACCAACGTTCGCGTCCGTCAAGCGTTGTCGAAAGTGAATCGCCATCGAGTGATGGCAGTAAACATCAAACTCGTAAACTTTTGAGTCAATTCAGGAGTAGTATGAAGAAACGTTCGGCTCCAGTGCCACCTAATATAGTAGACACGAGTTCATTTCAGGCACAACATAACAGAACTGGTTCTGATTGTGGTCCGCATTTTGTTAACGTTAGTCACCATTTAAGGCACAATTCATTTGACATGACATCCAAAAACGAAGATTGCGTTTCTATTTCTAATAAATTCAAAAATAATGCACCAAACATTAAACCTTTATCACTAGTAGTTTCCGAAAGTTCTCGAGACAGTAATTGTCTATCACTTGAAAGTTCTCAACTTGAAGATTGTGCCAATCAATTACACTTAGTTCCTGTACCTCCGCCACGAAAAGTATGTTAAACTATTACAATGCTTTAGGGTATAATAAAAAATTTAGGGGATTGTTTTAACCATAACGCATAGAACTTATTAATCGGATTACGATTTCGTGTTGCCATTCTTTAATGCCCAGTATTAGAACTTAATTTATATATACCAATAAAATAAATATTATAAATAGTTTTGAAATATCATCAAAAAGATAAATAACAAGTTTCATCATAATAGAACCCATCATTTGAAAATTCACACTAAAATAATTAATTTTAGCATAGATAGTGGTATATCAGGAAATCAAAATGAATGGATATCAGTTAATCTAAAGTATGAATGACAAAACAGGTAAACCTGTTCCATATATACAATATTTACCATAATAATAATAAAATGGTCTTATTATTGACACTACAAAGAAGGATCGAGTGTTTAGAAGGATCGTAGTTTTAATAAATATAGCGTATTTGTAATTTATTATATGACTAATTAAAATGTGATATATTATAGCGTCAGGAAGGATTGAAGAATCGTCGATGTTTAGCGCTATACGATTGCGAAGCCGATAGAGAAGATGAGCTTTCGTTTAGAGAGGGAGAAATAATAATTATTATAAACGATATCACCGATGATGACGAATGGATGGAAGGGGTGATTGAGTCCGAACCGCAAAGGCGTGGCGTTTTTCCTGTTAGTTTTGTACAATTTTTAAAGGAATAGTAAAACTAACAAACTTTACTTAATTCCAAACTTTTTTGATTTTTACCAAATGTTTTTTATTGTTAAAATATTAGTTATTTTAAATCTATGCAATAGTTTATAATTTATAGATTTTCGGTCAATTTTCTAGTCAGTTTAGTTAATCTATAAGTAAGATAAAAATTTATTTAAGTAAATTTAAAACATGTATTTTATATGCTTTTATACTTATTTTTATTTGCCGAATGGTTTACATACTCATTTACAGTATATCGGCATTGCATTTAAGTTTATACAATTACGTATTGGCTTACAGTATAAGCTTATACTAACGTTAGTAATTACAGAGAATCATGTTTACTCAAATTGATAAATGTATTTCTATTATATAATAAACGCTAATTAAAATAAACTCTCAAATGATATTATAAATATTACATAAATTTACATTAAATTACATTATAAATATTAAAATTTTATATAAATAATAATTTATTAACCATATTTATGGTTTAGCTTTGTCGCAATATTTCAATATAATTTTGTTTGGTTAACATTATTTAAAATCATTTGAAACTATATGTGTCTAAAGTTCATATTTCTGATTTTATATCAACAATTATGAACTTATAAAAGAAACAGATTTTAACCATTTTCAATCAGCTAATATTAAAACTTGAAACTATAACTACAAAAGTTTAATAAAAATTTTCGAGCTGGTTATGTAGAACATGGAACCGCAGATCAAACTGATGACCAAACCCTATTAAAAATTAAATGGCGTACACTCAGGCATTATTATATAAGGCCTCGAGTCAGAAGCTCCTTAAATGTACTAATATTAATTAATCTCTTATTTTTGTTTGGTTTTAAAAAGTAAAACCATAAGCATTTTTTATTTTTAAACCTTTACTAAACTAAAATTTATTTCTCATTACTAACATTATAACCATATTTCGGATATTTGGTGAAAACAAATTTGGAAATTTGGTGGTTATTTGGGGATAAAAATTTTAGATTTTGGTGGTTATATAAAAATACTAATTGTATCAAATTATTGTATTTTAAAATTAAGCATTGTCTTGAATAATCGAAAGTTCAATAGGGGTTCAGGTCCTGATTTATTGGGAGGAAAGTCAAAACACGTTAAATTTAAGTAAAAATATTTTTACAATTCGACAAAATGTAACGGGTCTCGAAAACTCATTGGATTTAAACAACAATTTTTCACGAATTTTTTGTAAAATTTGTTGATTATGGTGAAATTTGGGATTTAACCAAAAATCCGAAATCTGATTATAATGCATGATCGACTCAAACTTTTGGAAACTTCATCTATAAAAGTAGCATTTTATGTTCGCAATTATTTTGAAAATTGTTGTATTTGTGGGAAACTAAAAATTAGAATTCTTGGTGAAATGTGTGCGATTTAAAAGTATAATTAGTGATTAAGTTTTACGCAGTAGTTTTGCAGTTTTGCATTCGGTTATAGGTTTTACGTTTTAAAACATTGAACGTAAGACTTATTACGTATTTGATGTTTGGTTCACTCAATACATTGTATGTATGATTATAACTGTTTGATAATTGCATTATTAATTGATTTGATATTGAATGATGAGTTAATATGTGCTCGACTTCAATGAATTTTGTTTTAAATCCACTGCCTTCCAGTGATGAACAACTAAATGAAAGGTAAGCAATGAAGCAATCAATTAACAATCAATTAATGACATTAATCACATAACATATAACAACATTGCATTATAATACAACATATGTACAGAATTCGCGAAACAGTGAATCGCAGTTCGCAGCAATCTATCGGGTCATCGCTTTTCAATTCGATTAAAACCATTGCTGTCTCGCACTGTGTGGTCAGTTGTTCTCACATCGCATTACTTTTAGAGGTAATATAATGATATAATGCATAACACAATATACAGTATAATGACGACTAATTGCATAATTGTGTTGATAGGATGGTCGCATATGTCGTGTCGCTTACTCTATATATTCTGATAGAATTGACTTAACCAATAATGACACTTCAAAAATGTATGCATCGAACAGATATTATTGTTGCAATTCTATATCAATTGATTTATTTAGTGTTCACATCAAAGGCAGCATTGGTTCCTCACATGTGTCATCACTCGCTGCCACTCAAAGAACGAGTGCTGCCACCAGAAGAGGAAGAATTCTTCGTACATCAGCATCGAGTGGTCGCGGACGCGGAGCTGCGAGCGTTATAATGGGAGGAAGACCTGTAGTGCCCGCACCTTTCGTTCCCGAAGATTTGGTATCACAAGCTCAGGTTGTTTTGCAAGGAAAATCTCGAAACTTAATAATCCGAGAATTGCAGCGAACAAACTTAGATGTGAATTTAGCTGTCAATAATTTGTTGAGTCGCGATGACGAAGACGCTGATGATATGGATGATAGTCAAGATTCTTATTTGCCGAGTGATGACTTGATGTCTCTGTTAGACGCAGGCATTCACAACGATCACGCGAGTGTCATAATAGATGCCGATTCTGTATTTCCTGATGACGTTTTCAGCTATTCTTCGATTCGAGTTCGTTCAAGCAGTAGCAATAGACTCACTCGAACCACATCTGGTGCTACAGATCGTGAACGTGATGCTACTGCTGCTGAGAGAGATATGCTGCGATTCGCTAATGAGAGACAGTACCCCTCATCCAGTGCCTCATCCTCTAGAAGATGGCTTGAATATGCTTTGAGGGATTCTGGATCAGCTTCTGATCAATCAAAATGTCCGGTCACTTCTAATACAACTGATACCGCGAACATTAATTCTCGAAAAAGAGTGGAACCTTCGCAACTCAATCCGCTTTATGTTTCTGAACAACTAGAGTATTGGACTGGAAGTAAAAGGTTTATACAAATGGCTGCTTTATATTCGGAATTAGTTGCCATAACAAACACTGGCCAACTCTGTCAATGGAAATGGTCAGAAGCCGAACCTTTCAAACCACAAATAATTGATGGCGTTCTTTATTATCATCCAAAAGTTCCAAGTCTTGGATTATTAAATGAAAAATTAATTCATTTATCTGCTGCATGTGTTCGCTCATCTGTGACAACAGAGAGTTGCAAACTTGCGACTTGGATTGACGATAGTGTTGCGCCCATTGCACCAAAATTAGAGCACAGCGCCATTTTATTCCCAGACTTTCCATCAGGAGATAAAATTATATCATTACACGTTGCGTCGCTATTTTCTTGTGTAAGACTCGATAGCGGAGCGATTTATTGGTGGGGAATCGCTCCATACTCTCAAAGGAAAAAAGTTTGGGAGAAAATGAGGGCTAAATCGAAAAAGCAACGACAAAGTGCTTCATCTTCTAGCGATATCACAACTGGATCACAAGTATGTCTTCGAAACAGCCCTTCATATCATATGGGAGCGATTGGGTTCACAACTGCTGGAGGCATTCCTAAAGTCGGTCAGTTAGTGACATCTGCGTGGAACATCACCGATAGCTGCACTTTCAAAATATTAAATCACATTGAATTTAAGAAAAATAATAGCAGCAATGCTGCGAATGTTACGCGAAATAACGAAACATTGAAGGAACAACAACCTCCGAGTCCTAGTTTGTCGAAAGCGTCGTCAACAGAACGTCTTGAAATGCCACCGCCGCCCTCTCCTGCTTCGTCGACGTGTTCCGAACCAGGATGTAGTCCATTACCAAAAAGGAATAAACCACGTCAAAGCAATGCATCCGCATTTCGAGATGAATTAAATGAAAAAAATGAAGAGTCATGGAGTTTAAAGGATGTTATATTCGTTGAAGATATTAAAAATATTCCTATCGGTCGTGTTTTGAAAATAGATGGTGCATATGCTGCCGTCAGGTTTAATAACGGCCGTGATATTAACTACAGTCAATTAGATGGATCTGATCTGCAATCACTTCTACAAGAATGCCGTCTTTTACGAAAAGATGAGTTACAACTCGTTAAAGGAAGCGCATCCGCAAAAGTTTTAGATTGCTTTCAACGATTACCGAAAAAAGTACACATTCCTGAGAGCACACAAATAATTACTATGACTGTCAGTAATCTTGGAATTCACGCGATTGTCAAAAGTGGATCTAAATTGAGTTATATTATTTATAACATAACAACTGGTAGAGCAGAACAAGACAGTGTTTTCCCGACCGATTTAATTGCATTTCTAGGACAAGACCAGTCTCTCATATCTCTTTACTGTTACGGTGAAAATGAAGTGATAACTATACTGCGTGACGGAAATGGTTCGATTTATCCATTAGCGAAAGACTGTGCCGAATCGATTCGTGATCCCATTTCCTTAGATATACCTCCAGCACAAGCTATTGGTATCGGTATTTATCCAATTAGAGATTCGACTCCTTCTCAAAAAAATCAAATCGCTGTTATACTGTTAGCTCTTGAAAATCAATTGTTGACTCCCGCTATTTTAAGAAGTGATCCTGATTTAGTTCGATTAACGTTAGCGTCACTTGAAAAGGAATCGGTATCTCAACAAGTAGTTGTTAGTGAAAGATGTGATGGCAATCGCAATATAATTCATATGGCTGTTTGTGCCTGCTTTCCAACAACTAATAAGACATTAGATTTAACTAACACTGAAGAGACTAATGCCGATAATTTTGATGCGAGAAATGCTTCGCTACAAGATGTGATGCGAAGAGCTTCGAAATCCGTGAATTCTCGAATTTCTCTAAACGCGTCGTGTGCTGCTGACAGAAATGACGAACCAAACGCTGATAGTTGTGATTCTGAAACGAATGCTCCGATTTCAATGATTTATTTTCCTCCAGAAACATCTAGTTCTACGTCTAACGAGCCAATACTAGATGCAACCGAACAAAAGCCTGTCGCTCATTCAATTTTATGGACATTATTAGATTCTCCAGCACTTAAGACGTTTATGAAAGAATTATTATGCGCTAAGGATGCTCAGGGATATACTCCTTTTATGCTTGCTGTTAGTGGTAGAGCTTATTCTGCTGCCAATCATGTATTAACTATGGCTCAAAAAATTGCTCAAAGATCGGCAACAGATCCTGAATCGCAGCGTAAAATTTTAATGGCAATGATTTTCCCGAGAGGTTCTTCTCCTGACGATTCGCCATTACATTTGTTATGTTGCAATGATACGTGTAGTTTTACATGGACTGGTGCTGAGCATATTAATCAAGATATATTCGAATGTAAAACTTGTGGTCTTATTGGCTCACTCTGTTGTTGTACTGAATGCGCGAGAGTTTGCCATAAAGGACATGACTGTAAATTGAAGAGAACATCTCCTACAGCTTACTGCGACTGTTGGGAAAAATGTAAATGTAAAGCTCTTATAAGTGGTTGTCAACCCGCGAGATACGCGTTATTGAAGCGTCTCATTGCCGAAACTGATTTAGTTATTTATCCTAATAGTAGAGGAGAAAATATTTTATTGTTTTTAGTGCAAACAGTAGGCCGACAAATGATCGAACAAAGACAGTATAGACCTTCACGATCGCGATCCTCAATGGCACGCAAAACACCCGATTCTATTGGTAATATCGACACTGATATGCCTGATCACGATTTAGAACCGCCAAGATTTGCGAGAAAAGCTCTCGACAAGATTTTGAGTGATTGGAATGCTATCAAAGCTATGGTTTTAAGTGGTTATCGAAATCCAACTAATATTAGTAGTAAGAAACAAAATATAGGAAATGCTAATTCTTATGCTGCAGCAGAGGAACAAATATTTCTATCGAGTCAGAGTGGAACTGCATTACTAGACAAGTTTACTCACTGTTTATTAGTGCGCGTTGGATCTGAAATGGTTGATAATTCACTCGTAACCCTTATTCGTGAATCACAGAATAGTAATGCTATGATTGCGAAAGAAGCGCGTTTAGTGGCGCGTCGTTTTGTTCGCTCCGTTGCGCGTATTGGTATTATCCTGTGTATTGAATTGACGCCATCAAGTTATGCTTCAAACAACATTCTATCGTTGACATCGCCGAGTTCTTCGTGGAAAAAAAGCGCCGTTTCATCACAATTACAAAAATGTAGGCGCGTTTTTCAAGCATTATTGCCCATAGCTATCGAAGAGTTGTGCGAAATCGCTGACGCGCTCATATCACCGGTTCGCTTAGGAGTGGCGCGACCCACTGCTCCCTTTTCGCTTTCAACCACTCTCTCTGATGCCATTAGCGGAAGCGAAGAACTGTTTGCTGCTGATCCACTTTTAGCTCAAAATAAAGGAATGGACACCAGCGCTAGTGATATGTCTGCTATACCAACAGATTCTATAAATATTAATAATGTGTCTCTTAGTGGTGTGCCTTTAGTTGATGCTTCTGTTGGCGCTGATGTAGTTGTTGGTGGCGCTGATGAGGAACACGAAGTCGACGTTGTTGTTGGACAAGAAGATGTGGAGCACGATGGCAGCGAACATGACGATACTGTTGAAGGCGCTGATGGTCACCACGAAGAAAGTGATTCTGATTCTGATTCAAATCCTGACGACGCTTCATATCAAAGTAATGTCGATAATGCCAGCGCTCAAAGAAGTGCTACAACAGGTGCTACAGCTGGAAGTGATGCCGGAGTCGCAAGTCTGGCGTATTTTTCTGAAGAAGAATCGGCTGAGTCATCGAATGCTGACGATGAAGAGGAGAGTGAAGCTGCAGAAACAGAACCTGATACTGAAGAGCTTGCTTTTATAGACGAACAACTTGAGCGAAGAGCAGCCAACCCTTCAGGTGCCACTGTTGGAGCTGTTCCCGCAAATATTACGAACTGGAGAAACAATTTAGCGCAACATTTACAATGGGCTTTAAGGCAACGTGAAATTGGTTCAGCAGTGGCTTCTAATACTTCAGTTGCAACAGCATCTCGTGTGACAAACTCCAGTGGTCTTTCAGGTTCTACTGGTTTGATTCACATCGATCCGTCAACCATTCGTAGATCTGCCACTACTGTTACGCCCATCACTACCACATTAGCGACTAATGAATGTGTTTCAATGGCGACCACAACTGTAGGACTTGCGCGCGCGTTTGCCATTGTTATTCGACAAATTGCAGATTTACTGCCTATGCTTAGAGATCAGGAGAGAACATCTGTTGTTCCAGGAGTGAACTCTTTGCCATTTAGTTATACCGAATCTACCACTTTATTGAATTACATCGAAATAAAATTGAAGCCGACATGGGATTGGCTCATGTCTATAATGGATTCAACAGAAGGACAATTGCGATTTGGTTGCGCACTCACTAACACTACTGGATCTATAGGATTGTCAAATGGCTCGACAACATCTTTGCAAGCGCCGCATCAGCAAACTGCCAGATCCAGTATGAATGCTGTGAACAGACGTTCAAATTTGAATGATGAGAATCGTGTAACGCAATCGAGTGACACGCGTGGAGGTATAAGTTCGCGTCGTAGCGGATCCTCTACTTCCCATAGATTCGTGTCACATCACGGACATCATCATCACACGCTTGATTCAACTTCTGCGAGAAAAGATTTTCTTTCTTATGCGATGTCATTAATGCGTGCGCACAGTAGTGAACACTTTGATTCATTGCCGATTTTGGATGTATCGTCACTAAAACATGTCGCTTATGTTTTTGATTCTCTTATTTACTATATCAGAAGTGGTTCTGAAGATGCCAATGTAAATGCATTAAAAGTTCAAAACTCTGACACATTGAATTCAGAAAATTGGCCAAATGAAGATGAAAATGAAATAATTGAGGAACAGGATGACGATATTTCTGCGATTCACACTTATCCCACTGTTCAAGATATATCACCGATGGAAGAGGATTCAGTTCAAAATAATTCTTTATTTAAAAGCCGTAGACATACATTTTTTCATAGGTCGGACTCTACTCTGTTTTTGGGTTGTCCTCCACCCGACGCTTTTTCGACTGCACTTCAAGAGGCTTTGCCATTAGCAGATCAGCCTCACTTATTACAGCCTAACTCAAGGCGCGAGGAATTGTTTGGAATACCGCGCCCACCATTAAATAACGCTATGTCGGAACAAATGTTTGATTCTCTTCCAACTCGACTTAGTTTGAGTGCATTTCATTCTGATTCAGACAGAAAGAGTCATACAATAGACCAGATAAACAATGAAATACAAATTGCGCAGAATAATACTCAGTTTGAACCAATTGCCGTTAACATGACATCTTCTCTGAGTGCTAGAGCTCAGTCAGTTATTGCCGAAACGCAAAGAGCACCTATAATAGTTCCAGTTTCAAATACAGTTAAACCCAGCGTTATAGTTCTCGCCGGTTCTATCAAACACTCGCAAACACATAGTTCGCAATCAATCACTGCAACGTCATCGTCGAACAACACCAGTAATACCACAGCAGGCAACACCATAAGCAGCAACAATCTAATACAAAACGGCGCATCAAATTTTAAAGAAACAAATGAACACAGTAATAGAACAAAGCGTTGTCAATCTTTAATCGGCAATATGTCTCAACACGACAATCTGTTGGGACGTTGGAGACTAACGCTCGAGTTATTTGGTCGAGTATTTGTCGACGATGTTGGAGCAGAGCCCGGCTCTATCATTGGGGATTTGGGTGGATTTCCAGTAAAAGAATCGAAGTTTAGGCGAGAAATGGAACGGTTGCGTAATTCACAGCAAAGAGATATTAATTTTTCGAAATTGGATCGCGATAGAAACACACTAATTCAACAAACATTCAAAGAATTAAATACAATGTATAACAATTTTAGCAGAAGAATGTCTGTTGGAACTCCACTTTTAACCGTATCTCGTGTTAAGGTTACATTTAAAGATGAACCTGGAGAAGGAAGTGGTGTCGCTAGAAGTTTTTATTCAGCATTTTGTGAAGCTATACTTTCAAATGAAAAATTGCCAAGTCTTGATTCATGTCACGCACCCAATCGTTCGTTACAATATAATTTGATTCAACGATTGAAAACCAGGGAACGCGAGCGCGAACAGGCGAGGAGAGCATATCAGGCAAGCAGATCGTCGCGAGAGACCAATAACAATGCTACTTCTAATGCTAGAGATAGAAATGAGAGGGATGTTTATAATCAGTTGCGTTACGAAGCGCCTCCTTTTATTATGCCCGGAGAACAACAGTCGCAACAACAACAACAATCACAACAAGGATTAGCCCCATCCGTAAATTTAAACGAGTTATTGAGCCCTCACCGACAACAGTTAGGCATGCGATTATATCCAAGAGTTCACCAGTTGAGGCCTTCATTAGCCAGTAAAATAACTGGAATGTTGCTCGAGTTAACGCCTGCTCAATTATTAACTCTATTCGCATCTGAAGATACTTTGAGAGCAAAAGTAGATGAGGCCGTCGATATAATTTTATCTCATGGTCGCGATTCAACCACATCTGAAACCCTTTTTGATTTAGATATGTTTAACTTATCTCGAAATACTGCGACACCCAATAAAAACACTGGCACTTCGTCGACACGTGCTCTCGATTTAGACATGGATGAGGAAGACGAGGAAGACAACGCTCCATTGTTCTATCAGCCTGGAAAACGAGGATTTTATTCTCCGCGTCAAGGAAAGTGCTCACTAGAAAGAATAAACGCTTTTCGAAATGTTGGACGAATAATGGGCTTATGCTTATTACAGAACGAACTTTGTCCTATTAATCTCAATCGACATGTTATCAAATATATTCTGCGAAGAAATATTTCGTGGCATGATTTAGCATTTTTTGATCCTATTTTGTATGAATCATTGCGACAACTGATTGTTGATACAGAATCTGGCAACGATTCGATGTTTGTCGACTTGGATCTACGTTTTTGTGTTGACATTTGCTCTGAAGAAGGTGGTGGTCACGTTGAATTGATCCCGAATGGTAGAAATATAGAAGTGACGCCACTAAATATATACGATTATGTCCGTCTTTATTCGCTTTATAGAATGCAAAAATCTCAAGAGCGTGCTCTCCAAGTAATTGTTTAATATGTTTTGCTAACTAGTTTTATTGTAGTTGTATATAAAACTTATAGCTTATATTGTTTATTTCATTTTCAATCACTTCTGGATGTACTTGATGTTACGCATAGAGTTGTAAAAAATCACACTTATTCTTATATTTTGATAGTAATTTAGCGAACAATAGGAGTACTTAATTGGCTAAAATTGATTGTTAGGAAAATTTTTATGAACATAACCTTAATTTACCAAAATCTTGAATATCGGTTACAACCGGCCATATAAAAGTTAAAGAATGTTTCTAACATACGTATTTTCGCACATTACTCGCCATAGCGAGTAAGAAATTTTTAATATTATAAAATTGATACCTTACTCGCCATAGCGAGTAAAATGAAATCAATTAAGACTCAAATTTTATCTTCTTCTGCCACTACTTT
>JAQIVF010001547.1:0-13654 GCA_034698365.1 Steganacarus magnus | reverse complement strand
AAAATGTAAACAAGCTTTTAGTGCTAACTAGAAAAGCGGATTTTTGTTGCATTAAGCACAAAATGCCATAATGACTATGTAAATGTTATTGGTTATAATTTCACTTCAAAATGAGAAAAAATTGTCGCTTAAATCCGATGAGTTTTGACACATCCCACACACAAGATTTGTTTAGAGAAGACCCCCCTAGAACTTTAGAGTTTAAATAAATGACTAATTCGTCACAAAAAGTTCTCATACAAATAAAGTTTAATTGTTTCAACAATGAATATACTGTATTTTTTTTAAATTATTTAACTTTTATACAGAAAAAAAAACCACTCAAAATATATCATAATTGATGCCATATAAACACATCTAATATGCTGTAAAAATCCACTTCCTGGTACTATTGCCACATATTTAATTTACATTTCACATCACATGTCATCTATCGGAGTCTAGTGACTGTTTTAACTTAAATTACATAATTATTACTTATATTTATTAAATATTATCTTCACAACTTGTACTTTGTTTTGGAAACTGTGGCTTTCAGAATGATTTTACGAAAATTTACTTATTCATTCACTAATGCTAACAAACTTTGAACTTTAACGTTGATGTTTGCGAAAAATTTTGGCTATATTTCCACAACTGATAACATTCAAATTATGAGATCGAAGAACATCTGATTTTTTTATCACAATCTTTACATGATAAGTCCCATTATAAGTTATAAATTTTTTTTACTGAAAGAGTTTTTAAAAATATATGTTTTAATAATTTTTTTGACAATAATTAGTGACACAATGAATAGTTTTGCTTTCGGCACAAATTGATTTAAAATTTTAATGTTTCGATTTTAGTTTCACAGAAATTAAATAAAATCAATATAAACTTTTCTTAGCATGAATTGTTTTCGTATTTTATTAATCATCCAAAAAATCGTCATCACGTACGCGTCCGCGAGAATACACTTTCTTTTTAGGGTTACACTGATACGCGTACAAACATCTGCCCTTTAGGTGCTTACGGTGTGTCGAGAAGTGATCGCACGCCGCCTCGCACTCATCGCACGTGTAGTACCGCTGATTGGATGGACAGCGAGGCCACCGTTCAACTGTAGTCTCCTTTTTCACTACAATAATAATAATAATTCGCTGCTTATAATTTTATTATTACAGCTAACTATGACTTACAGTGACACTCGTTTCTGGTGACACAACGATTGTCTTTACTCCTAACATAACCGAATTTGCAGAAACAGCCGGCAACGCAACTGTCGGCGCACACCGGAGGGTTGTGGTAGTTATCGCAGGTCGGCTCGCAATCGCTGCCGCACTCGCTATAGTGTTCGTTGTCTCCGCCGCAGTGGAACTCGATTTCTATTATAACGCAAATTAATAGTTTTAGTTTCAAAATCATTTTTTAAATAAATCAAAGGTGTTTTTCAATACTCGAGGTTTTTGTAGTGAGTCGTTGGTGCTGTGTCTGCGCGTAACTGTACGTTAAAACCGAACAAATACATATCGAAATTGTTATTAATTGACGCATAGTTTTGCAAACTTTTTGTTTATATTTTTGTTTTTATTATTTTTTTAAATTTCATTTTAAATTACATGATTAACTTTTCTCGCTCAAACCCATATGGTTTATTTCAAGTGTGAACGCCTTTTCAAGAGAAATACAATATTTGTTAGATTGAGACCGACTATTAAACAAATTTGAAACTAATGTTAACCGGAGTTTGGAAACAAAATTTTTGCGCGAAATTGAAAAATAAAAATATATATTTTATACTCATCAAAATATTGTGCAAATAGTTAGCAAACACACTAACTTATAATAATTTAAGTAATTATTTATTAATAAATGTGATTCTCTACAGAACAGTTTTTAGAGTTTTACAAAAAAATAGCCTTATATTTAATTAATTATATAATTAATTAACAAATTACATTAAAAAACTATATTTAAAATACATCAATTCATGTCGTCTTGAGTATAATACTGTGAATCTACACGAAATCTTAGTTTGCGTGATCGCTGTTGCAAAACAGATTTCAGAAAATGGCATCGAATTAAATTCGGATAACTTTTTAATAATTTTTGTCTGGACCTAAAGAAGACAGAAATAAGACGTAAATAAGACAAGAGGTAAATTAAATACGAATTAATAAGTTAACCTCCATTTCCCCTAACAGTGACAATAATGATCCAACAGACGCCCAACTTATGTGATCATAAATCTAATAAATGCTGACCACAGTGTAGCGATTGATTTTGAATTAACTTGAATCGTATCGGTGTTTAGAAAAAAACTTAATATGGAAACCTTTTTCGTTACAAATTATACAAATAATATTTTCTACTAATTTAGTGAATCAAAAAATCACTGGTGAATCGAGTAACAGTAAAATAACCTGAACGCTATAAAATAAAAATTTGATTAAATTAAAAGCAGCAAAAGCGCACACAATTATTATTATAGCAAAAATGAAGAAAATTAACTGCAAAAAACTGATGTCATTTGACATGATAGTGGCTTTCGGTGTTTAGTAAAGTAACTTGAATTTAAAATAAATCCTCGAATGTACACTTCTTTAATGTGTTTAAAAGGAAAATAAGCTACTATTTTACGGGAAAATAATGCAATTAAACGGTTCGGCGAACCAACAAACGTAAAATCCACGGTAAGTTAATGCAAAATACTGTATTATTAAAAAATTGATGGTGTTTTTAATTTTATTTACAAAGTTTTTTTTAACTTTCCATTTAGAATATAAAACTAGTAAAATACAATAGCAAAATGCTAGTTATTATTACAGAACAAAACCAACAATCAAAATCCCGAGTTTGAATTGCCAATTTTGATTGCATCGCTTGTTAAGCAGACAAATGGATACTATTACGATGTGAACTTTAAACTATCAACAACCGACCATAGTTACACAAATCTAGAAAATCTGAAAAACCTTACCCCTTTAAAAATCGATATTCGATGAGTTTTTAAGACCCCTTTAATTTTTGGCCAAAATGAGTAAAAAAATGTCAAAACTTAAATCCGGTAAGTTTAGACCGACCCACAAATTTTAAGAATCTACTAATGTTTACACGTTTACTTCGCAAACATTTAAAAATTTTAAATAATAAAATTAAATCGTATATTACGGTACAGTATATCTAACATGTTTGGGCAATGTTTCTCAACTGTAATTTAAATTTTATATGCTAAACGTTTATTAGCACACAATTAATTGCTTGTTTACATCACAACAATAAGCAATGTGCTGTGTGACCACTTACTAATTTAGTTACAGTGTTCTGTTCTATGCCAACAACAGAATCAATCAATTCATATACATTATTAAAGATATAATTGTACCCACACTAGAGGTTTAGAACGGAGTGTTTACTTTAGCTGAATAATAGCCGACACAAACATAAAATTTAGATTTCAACGATAGTACAGTACTAGTGAATTGTATTAAAGTATTAGTGATAGAATTATATTATACCACTCTTTTCATCTCATAATAACTTTTCGAGACATAAATTTTTAACATAACGCAATATTTATTCGAAATTTTACACTGAATTAAAATTAATCAACTTTTTTAATCAACTGATCTCTCTTTTCATCGCGTTTATCGACAACAGTTTGTTTCGGTTTGTTATTTGCAGCGATACTATTAATTAAACGCGAAAATAGAATATTAAACGGCGCTTCAACTGTGACGTGAACCACAAATCCCACCAAAACCGAAATCAATAAAGTGCTGATAAATCTAAGGATCTGACAAAAAAGAATCAAATTTTATTAGAATCAAAATGATTTTCATAAATTTGATGGAAAAATCAAAATGATTCAAAAAAATTACATTAAAATACATCAATCCGTGGCTGACATGTTGTCTCGAGTATAGTATCGTGAATCGAGCGATAAATAGGTTTGTCATCGCAATCGCGAAACAGATTTTAGTCAATGGCTTCGAATTAAATTTGGAAAACTTTTTAAAAATTTTATTTGGACCTAAAAACAAAAATAAAATAAAATAAAACAAAACATAAATGAAAATTTAAATGCGAATTATTTGCAGTTAACCTCCATTTCCACTGACAGTAACAATAATGATCCAACCGATGCCCAACGAGATGGTAAACCTAAAAAATATAGTATAGAGTGTAGCGATTGATTTTGTTAACTCGAATTCTAAGCCAGTAAACAAATACGACGAAAACAGTGCCATTAGTGTGAGCGTCGACAGAATCACTGTGACCACGTTTTGCGTCAACTATTGAAGAGGTTTTTAAAAATTATCGTTTCGAACACTATTTTTAATTTATTAAATTTAAAAAATAATCAATTGATGCCATACACCGCTCATATCGAGTTTGTCATTTGTGACAATTATATAGCCGACACCAATGCCAATGAAAAACGGTGTCAAGTGTTGGTGCGTTCCATAAAAACCTATATTGGCTTTCAGTTCGGTATCTCTAAAATAAATTGCGTAAAATAATCGCCCGCACAATAGATTTAAATGGTGTAAAAATTCGGATTACACTACACACATACACAGACATTGAATCGAGTAACATTGGAGGCGGAATATCCCAATAATAAGTGAGAATTGCTGGTATTGTTACGCCGATTACGATAAATGATATCACATACAGTTTGCCATAATTTGGTTTTGTTGCGAGCAATACGAGCGCGAAGTATGACAGTAAGTACAGCTGAAAATCGGCGGATAAGCACCACGTGGTTGCTGTGCACTAAAATGCAATCGAATTCAAATACAGTATATTTCACTAATTTTAACATAGAACATATACCATATAAGAATCAGTGTGAAAATTGTTAATGTATAGTAAATTCATCCATAGTCTTTGATCGCAGCTATTTATTTCATTAATGTGGTAAAAATTGAGATTCGGTCCGTTTCCGATCAATGGCAGCAAAACATTGAAAGCCACCGCCACTAACATTAATGGAGTGAATCTAGAATACGATTAACTATATTTTTTAGACTCACAAATTGTAAAAAATTTCAGGCCAACTTCGGCCCGACAGTTTCAAGCAAGGCTCGGTCCGGGCCGGGCTTTTAAATTTTCAAAATAAGCGGGCTCGGAAAATATATAGAAGAACATTTAAATATTCTATGTTTCTTAAATAATTTCATAATTTAATCAAAATTATTGTAATTTACCAATTCTATAATGTTCTTTTGATTGTTAAAACTAAAATAGCATCATTTAAAACCGATTATAAAATACGATTACAAGAAAATACTTCTATCTTAAAAAGTTAAATCCCTGCACAAAATGGCAATTTTAATTTTAGACCCGAGCCCTTCAAATTTTGTCTGGGCCTGAAAAATCGGGGGCCAGTTTGGGGGTCTACTATACATATATAACCATGTATGTTACCATAATATAACGCAAATAAATCTCGCAATTAAAAACTCTGTTACCTCAACCATCGATGCATAGCAAACAGTATAAACGATACTTTTTTCTTCTGAAATAATTTCAGCGCATTCATCACAATAAGGCAACCGCTAAAACATTAAAACTTAATCGCATTAAAGTTTAATTTATAAATAATATCAATATATAAACCTGAGTAAAAACAGAGTTTCCAGCATATAGCTTCCGTTAACTATGATCTGAGATACGAACTCATGACTCAGTCGTTGCAAATCACGAAATTGGTCTGCAAAATAAATAAATAAATAAATAAATTTCTAGAATATTAAATACAATTGAAAAAATAACTCGTAACTTACACATAATCTCCGGCACTGGCATCATTCCATGCATACATACGTGAGCAAGAATTATCAGTAGAATGATTACGATTCTGATGCTATCGATGATGTCGACCCTAACTTCCGTATTCGGTGTGCCTCTATCTAAAAATAGTCGCTTGACGTTTCTGACCGGCGAAAACGCTTTAACAATCAGCGACAAAACACCCCAATCGTTGAAGTTCGGGTGCGTGTGATAGTAGTGGTCGAAGTACATCGAAATTACTACTAACACAGCGATTGTTAATACGTAACACCTAAACGAGAATTGCTATTCTTATTCTTGAAATGTATTTAAGCATTGCAATAATTACAGCATCAATTTCTGTGAAATCGAAAGAATTATCTGGTCGTGAGCAGTATCGCAGTTCGTAATTTTCACCTCAATTTCCATTGGTTTCAAAACTAAACAAAATTTTTTAGAATTTATTATTTTTAACTCATTCTAACATTTAACGCTACACACAAACCGTCAGTTATGATATCATTCACTTCGTTTTCGCTGCAAAGTGATGGCACACAAAATGCGTTATAAATCGATGGCGAGGCGTATGGATGGAAATATTTGAGTGGTTCGTACAAATAGCTATCGTTATCCACTTTCATGTCCAAATTTATCGGTAATTTCAATTGTGCCAAACAGTACTTTCCATAAATGAGTGGCAAATTTTTGTTGTTGTCATTACTATTAACCTCAAGACACTGATCATAACTTCCTAACGCTCCTAAAGTGCCACTCAAAACACCGATCGGTAACCGTCCACAAGCATCCAACACTTAAATAATATATTGTTATTTACATAATTATCTTAAAGAATTTTTATCACTTATCAGAAATACAAGACATCCATTAAAACTTTGATACTATTATTATTATTTAACCACGGATTTTATCCAAAAAAAAAAGTTTATTACAACTTACTTTCAAATGCCCACTTTTTCATTTGCAGAGCACTGGTAAATGTGTGCTTAATAGCGAACGAACACTGTTTGGAAACATTTCCGTTTGATTCCAATTCGATAATACTCGGCATTATTTGATTTAGTATCGAACTGATCGCGTGTCGCACATAACCCTCAAAAATAACCAGATTATCATTATTTTTATTATTATTATTATTATTATTATTCACAAATTCACTATTCGTGAAACACGAGTAAAATATTAGCAGAAGCGCTATATATTTAGAATTTTGCATTTTTAATCTTTTGTGTATTAAAGAACTAAATGAAAGCAAAGAATCAGTGAATCATTTAACTTTATTTCTAACCTTTTTTAATACATTTCTTTAATTATTTTGAAGGAAGTTTTCCCTGTAAATGTTAATATTTTTTCCCAATGCTTTTTTTCTTCTCTTATTTGATAAAGTAAAAAACAAGTCGAAATTTTTGTCTGATCACTGGTGCATACATTAAACAGTAAACTTACGCAATGAAATAAAAATTTTTATTTAATAAAAGCATCCTAAGCTATAAGTAAAAAGATTTGGCCCAAAGAAGGTTTTACAAAATGAGTGTATTCTCTATTTTGTAGAGCATTTTTCAGGTTTAAAATCAATTTTCAATAAATATTTTCGTTAAGTGAGGACTGCAACTGAATAAAAGTTTTGGAGTTCTATTAAGCTATACTGTATAGTATAATGCAATTTGTTTCAATTGAAATATGCTTTCTTTCAATTTAAAGTGCAGTTTTATTTTTTATATAAATTTTGTTTTCGATATTATATCTCATAAAATTCAAATTATAGTTTTATTTCATTTAAGTGACATAAAAAAATTTTTTCGATTTCTATTTCAATTTTTAAAAATTAACACAACACTATTTATAACGAGTAATCGTAATAAGATATTATTAAAAACTGTAACAATATAATAATCCATGTTATAATATTTTAAATAAAGTTTATTGAATGTCTATTTTCGGGAATAATCGAAAATAATCACTTACTATCAACAATCTATAGCAAAACTTTAACCCATCATAATAAAACTACGTATAATTTTGTTAACTAAAATGAAATGCTATTGGAGTAGAGAACACAGACTCTCTACGCAAAAGTATTTATAAAATAAAATTTAAAACTAAAAAACTCAAACTTGAATAAGAGCTCTGCTAAATTAAGTCTAATTTAAATTTACATCATTTCCATCACAAATTTTTGTCTAATTTCACTGAGAAGAAACTTTAATATTCTTAAATTCCTAATTTAAAAGTCAACTTAGTAGTCATAATATCGCGAATTTCTAGTATGCGGTCAACAATGGGCAAGCAATTCCACAGTTGTGTAATAATCTGCGGTATTTTTATTTATTTTCAACTTTATTGGCCAACGAAATGTTAATTTTTGAACCCTTGAAATTTTGTTCCAAGTTTATAAATCCCAAAACTGATAGTTACTTTAAGACTTTTTCTAGAAAATTCATCTATGAGTTATATATGCATTTTTAGATTAAATATTGCAAAAAAGGTGGAAATTCAAAGTGTGAGTAACCGAGCGTACAGAAAATAAATGACACATAAATTACTAAATGTAAATGTATTAAGGAAATGAGTTTAGATTACATTACGGAGTGCCATTGAAAAAAACACGTACTTTAGTCTGTGTTAGTTTTTGGTATTCATTTTCAAGACCACTACATAGTAGATTAATACTATTATTATCGCACGAAGATTAGAACAGTTATTGTGGTAAAATACTCTTATCTCTATTCTTAAGTTGCAATAATACTACACTTCAACGGCAATTCTCTCTCTTTTTTAAAATTTATTATTTCACTATATTATCTGCAAAAAAATATCGAAAAACAAATAGACTCCTACTCGCAGGCATCGGTTCTATAGTATGGATTATCTAACGTCTGTACCTTTAGTTTGTTTGTGATAAAAATAACAAATAAGTATTGTTGTTTATTGAATAACTTGATAGCGAAATATTTCAGTGAACATAGCAATATCACGGACACACACCACTCATAAGCTTACACACCTCTCATATTTTTTGTGTTATCTGTCAAACAATTGTTCATCAAACCTGTACATTGCTCTTAACTGATTCCAATAATGCATTCAAACAACAATTAATCATAAAACCTGTACATTGACTGCTTAACTGATTCTAATAATGCATTACTGTATTATTTTGGCGAATATGCAATAGAAATACGCCACTAGTAAAAAATGTGCGTGAGTTTAGGAAAACTTTTTTTCTAGAAATATTTTAGCTAGAATTGAAAATAATATGTAGCGATAAAAAATCCATCAGTTTAATTATATTTTTTATTGTCATAAACTTTTTTGATTAATTTATATTAGACTCAAAAAAATAAAAATTCAATACAACTGCATATTCTTCTTGTATATCGTACAACCTCTACCTCTTTAATCGGATTTCAATTTAGTTTTTTTAAATAAAAATATATGCGCGCGTCTAATAGAATATTATTACACGCCTAGACTGTAAGCGCATTGAATTATCAATTTCCGAAATATCAATTTTTATGAACAAATGTTATTCACTTGTTTTGTTAGTGCAACAAAAAAATAAAACTTTTTTTTATTGGTTTCCCAAATAAATCTTTGGTTTCTTTAAACTACTACAGTACTACTCGTAAACTTCTTATCATATCAGAAACGCAACAAAACAAACTACAATGACAACCGTTTATTGAAGAGCTCAGGCATTCGGCAATAAAAAAAATAGTTTTACAACACACACATCCGGTAACAGATAAAAAAGAAAATACTCATAAGCCAAACATTTTCAGTAACAGTAGTATCAACTAAATTCATCTGTGCCCACATCTGCACATTAAAACCGCAGCCAATGGCGAAGTGAATGTAGCTGTAGTCTAAAGACTAAATAGTGACTAAACAAACAGTGTCTGCGCTTATAAATTCTGTTCAAATACACGTCAGCATTCATTCAGAGTCTTGAGTCTGCTATATTTATATTTATAACTCTTCAAATTTTTGCCGGCTATTGATCGATATAAATCAGTATAGCAATAACTAATAGTATTTGATTCTATTTTAACAATTTAATAAATTAATATTAACTAATAAATCATTTTTCTAAAAAAAACAATGCCAAACGTAAACATCGAGGAACTCAAACGGGAACTGATCGGCAAGAAAGTGAGCGACGAGATCGTGAACGCACTGCCGGACCCGAAACGCGTGGTGCGACCAAACGATTTTATCACAATGGACTACAGGGAGGACCGCATCAATGTTCACGTCGACGCCGATGACGTGATTGAGGACATCAAGTTTGGTTAACACATTCGTGTATAACAAAAACCAAATTTATATTATTTTTTTAAAAGTATAAAAATATGTAGAATTTTTCTAAAACGATCGTAATAATTATTATGAATTAATGATGAAATAAATTGAATTAATAAATCTTTTCTTTTAAGTAATAAACGCTTTTATTTTATTATCAGTTTTTATGCGTTTGCTTTGAAAAAAATATCACTAGAAAATGAAACTCTTATGTTTGATAATAATAATTATTATTATTATTTTCGCGCCAAAAAAACGCAACTTATATTAAAGAAAAATAAATAGATTAGTAGCGAATTGAAATGTAATTGAAAACAAAAATCCAAACAAAAAATTACGGTAAATAACAGTTTCAGATGATATGAATCAACGGGTTTTGCGCGTTATTTGCGGTGCAATCGCTGCACAACCACTTGAGCCGGTGATCGGCGCCAAACATGCGCTGCAAACGCGGCGCAACGCTGACGCACACGCAGTGATACCAGTTGTCACACTCACTGCAATTAATCGCTGCAGACATGTCATCGATGGCGCGCTCGCACTCCGAGTGCGCGCAATACGTCTGTAATCGAGCAAATTGTTCGCCGCATTCTTCCAGGTTTGTCATCGATTCTTCTTCGGCGTCACTTAATCCCGAATAAATCGCTAACTGTATTGTTGTTGTTTGTTGTCGTTGATGGTGTTGCTGCTGCTGTTGATTGTGGTTTGTTGTAGTGGTCAGTGATTTTTGAGACACCGTTTGGTGTGCGCTTTGCGTGAATGCGGACGAAGAGTGATCGGTAGTGTCGTAATCACACATTTGCATCGAATCGTTGTCCGATGATTGTGTGCTAACATTAACATAGTTGACGAGAGTTGGGTACGAGTCAACTGTTTCTGTATTCTTCGGTTTCTTCTTTTTGGGCGCCATTTCATTACTCGTTGTACAAAAATGTGTTTTTGTTTACTTATTGTTTTAACTTACTTATCGTTTATATGAGTTATTATTTGTTACGCAATTACTAATAGTTTGAACGTTTTTCTCACTACTTTTCTGGTTTGAGTGACTGTTCAATAAAAATGTTTTCAAATTATAATCAAATTTTACTAAACTAAATAATAAGCTTTTGAAACTTTTTAATTTGTCAGAATATCGAGAGAAAAAAATAGTTTAACATTTAATTTTAATTATTAATTAATACTTTGATGATAGCAATAGCTTTTTGTTCGGCTGTTTGCTTCGCCTCATCGGTGGACCGATCGCTAACAGCAAACGCAGTCATAACGACAACACTTTCATGATCTCTGAGCGCAATCTTAATCAATACACTTTTCTCCGTATTTCCTAAAACCACGTCTGATTTGCAACCCATTAACGACAAAATATTTTCTAACGCTTGCGAATCATTTTGATTGCTGCGCAAATATGCGGCCACGTCTTCATTACTCGCGAGACTGCTATAAAACTTTTGCAGTTCTTTATTTTCCGTGACCACACTATTACCACCAATGGATTGTTGCGAATTCTCGCCTCCGCTAATGAGTTGCCACTGTTCGCCGGCTTCTTTAGCAGCGTTTTGCGTCGCCTCTTTCACAGCGCTACCCGAACCAACACCAACGATATCGCGTGCGTCGGACGTGATAACGCATCTCACCTCGTAATACGGTGTGTGATCCAAACCAGATTTGACTGGCGGATCAAAGCTGACCTGCAAACGTTTTTTCGCTTGCAGTTCTAGCAGATACCCTTTCCAGTTAACCTGATTTCCAGCCGAACCATCGACAGTGTCTTCGGCTGAGTCGCAAATATTTAATTGCTTCATGTTGTCGTCTAATTCGTCGATTTTCTTATTCTCCATTTGGAAACAGTGTATTAAAATATTTTAATCGTTTCTTTGTATGATAAAAATTATTAAAAAAAAATTTCTAATGTAATTTATATTAAACTATTGCACACTAAACTAGCAATGATTTTGTATTTATAGATAATTTCTATTGAAATAATCGTTAGGAAGAATTTTTAGAATGATATAGAAAAATCTAGAATCAACACTGCTGTTGATGTGAACCATTATGTCCCAGAGTGCCATTATCATTGGGGGGCATTTAATTAACTAAATTAACAATATTTTAGACACCAAACTCATCTGGCTTATGAAGAAACCTACTATTCTTTCCTAAAGGGTTGAACTTCCCCCAACCCTTCCCTCTTGGACAACCTAGTGTGAAATAATCAGCATAAGATAAAGTCGTGTAACTTAATTAACGAATAATGACCTTCGTTATATCCAGGACCTCAAAAATAAAATAAAATAAAATGTTAATACTATGTCTTTATCAGTTAAATGTAAAACTGTGCACATATATATTTGTTAATATATTTGAATTGCGATAAAAATTCAATAATCACGCCTGAATTTTCAAAGATAAATAAATTGATAAAAAACAATAATTCAAGTTTTTTTAATTACATAATTTTTAGAATTAATTAAATAAACATTTGAATAACATTAATAGCCTTTTGCGCTAATCTGTGTTTCGCATTGTCTACACTACTATTTTCGGCGATGATTTCCACTAAATTCATCACAACTACAGTAGTGTTATTATTTCTCTCTTCCATCCGCACAACAATTCTGAGCATTACACTCCGCTGATCGTTCGACACACTATACTCAGCCAAACAACCGATAAGCGACAAAACATTGTCCAACTTTTCAATCTCATCGGTGCTTGTTTTGAGATAAGCGCATACCTCTTCATTATTCGCGAGTTCCGCATAAAATTTCGTTAACTCCTGGCTCTCGGTTTCGTCATTGCGTTTCTCCAGCTTTTCGATCACTTTTTTCGAAGCAATTCGTTGCGCCGCGTGTTTATTCCTGCGCGACGCCACGCCAATCACTTCTTCGCCATTGATGTTTGCCCTGCATTTCACTTTGAACAGCGGATAATTCTCGTCGTCTTCGTCTAATCTAATTGGATCGTCATATTTCACTGCGAATCGATTCTGTGTCGCGAGTTCTTCGAGTCGTTTCTTCCAGTTAATTATGCCGTCGATTGTGTCTGCGCTGTGATCTTCGGCTAAATCATTATTTTTCGTGTCGTTATTCATAGTACGCTTATTTTTTAGTTTAATTTAAATTATTTAAATTTGAAAGTTTTTTTTTTTTGCTGTAACATATGCTTATATAAAAGTATTTATAATGATTGCATCTGTTTTTGTCAATAAAATTTTGAATATTATAATTAACAAGAGATAGCAAATGGTTGCCTATTGAAAAGTGTAACCATGATAACTCAAAATCAGATAAAAGCATATAATCATGTAAAGGTAGGCAAAAATTTTCGAGACAAAGTTGATTATGCCATAAAAAACGAATTTATCAATTCGATTGGTTCTAACTAAAGGTGTTCGTGGTCCGACTTTTCGCGAACCAGACCAATCCAAACCATTAATTTAAAATTGAAACCAAACCAACCCAAACCGCAAAGTCTACAGTGTAAACCAATCCGAACCAAACCAAACCAAACCATGGTTAAACCATTAAACCATTAACGTATTTTGTATATCAAATTTTACTAATAAGATCATTTA
>JAQIVF010001546.1:0-13657 GCA_034698365.1 Steganacarus magnus | reverse complement strand
CGAACCCGGCCCGACCCGAGACATTTGTCGGGTACCCGCGGGCGGCCCGACTTTTCGGGTACCCGTTTACAAGTCTATTGTATACATTAAGTATAAATGAAAGATTATATATAATAAAACCCGAAAGATAAATATTCAAAATATATTTTAAGTTAAATTAGTAATCAATTATAACAATGAATTTTTATTATATCGAACTCCGTTTAAGTCCACTGCGAACGCAAATTGACAGACGTGGTCAAATCCTTTAGCCAGGCTTTTTTGAAATAATTTTAGCTAATAATTCGATATATAACTTTCTAGTTCTAAATTTAAAGATAAAATTTCAATATTACTAAATAAATCATTTATAATAAATAGATATAGTATAATATAGAAGTTGATTTAACAGATTCTGTACAGTACTAAGTTATATAAGTATAAGCTACTTTGTACAGTGCAGTAACTTATATAAGCTCAATCGATCTTTGGATGCAATTTTAATGCTCTCTTTCATATTTAATTAGTTGAAACAAATTATCTGGATCTCAAAACAGAAATAAGAGAAATCTGCAATAACTAGGTTATTAGTAAGAAAACATTGACTAAGTTTTGCCTCACTTATAGGTGGTCTGGCGATAGCAGTTCCAGGACAGCTTAAAGGATTGTTCGAAGCACATCAAAAATACGGCAAATTGAATTGGTCTGCTCTCGTTGAACCCTCCATTAAACTCGCTAGAGATGGAATTGTTATCAATAGTTATTTAGAAAAAATATTTTTAGACGTGCAAAACGAAATTATGAATGAACCGACATTACGCGATACATTTGTTAACAAACATACTGGAAGTTTGTATAAACTCGGAGACATATTAAAAAGACCAAAACTCGCTGAAACACTAGAAAAGATCGCCATAACTGGTGATAGAGAGTTCTATAATGGAAGTATTGGTTTAGATTTAGTTAACGATATCAATGATTTAGGCGGGCTTTTAACTGTGCAAGATTTACAAAATTATCAAGTGATCTCAAGAAAAACCATTGATGTACCGATAGTTAAAGGAAATTTCACATTACTGACAACACCACCGCCATCGAGTGGACCGGTTTTGGCTTATATCTTGAATATTCTCGACAATATCGATATGAAATGCATCGAAAGTGATCAAATCGAGGAAAGAGCGTACATGTTTCATAGATTTATAGAGTCGTTAAAATACGCGTTCGCTAAAAGATCTGAATTGGCTGATCCAGACTTTAATGACAATTCACAAATTCTTAAAGAGTTGATATCGCAAGAGTACGCAAGTTTAACAGCGAGTAAAATTACGGATGAAGTTCAGAATATTTTAGCTTACGGCACAAATATAAACCAAGTATTAAATGAAGGAACGGGTCATTTAGCTGTTATATCAGCCAATGGTGACGCAGTAGCGGTTACATCCAGTATTAATTCTTTGTTTGGCGCAAAACGGATATCAAACTCAACTGGAATTATTTTAAATAATGAAATGAAAGATTTTTCGATCACATCAGACCCCAGCATATTAGACTCATCAGTAAATTCGATCGCTGGCGGTAAACGTCCGCTTTCATCAATGAGTCCATCAATAGTAGTTGATAGAAATGGTGACCCAAAAATGGTTATCGGAGCTATTGGTGGCACCAGAATAATACCAGCGATGGCACAAGTATTATATAATGTGTTTTGGCAGTGCCATACTCTCAAAGAAGCTACTGATCAGTTAAGATTATTTTATGACTTCACGACAGACCACGTTCTATATGAGGCGCAATTTCCAAAAGTGTTTCGCGACATGCTTTTTCGTTTCGGCCATAGATTGGCAGTCGACTCGCAAACATCATCGGTATATAGTATTTTAAGAGATGATAACGATTATTTTCATACGTTAGTCGATCATAGAAAAGGTGGTTCGTCTCAAGGATTGTGAACAATCAATGATTCATCTGAAAACTCATCATTTAATAAAAGTTTTTTTTTTAAAATAAGTATTTGATTCATTATTTATTCCGTTTCCAATAATGCATCACATAAATTATATGAACAAAAAATATTATTATTATTGTATTATAAATAACTCATAAATGATTGACATTTTATTATTCTAACAAAAGAATCGGTAATATTGGCACAATAAAAGCAATGAAAAATCTATATTTTAATTTGTTTTTTCTATTATACAATTGTTTTCCTCTATCTGTAAGTTTATTATGAATAGACACATTAATTGATAAATTTATTTGTGCTTTTTTCTGTTGGTTTTGCTCAATAGAACAATTTAAAAGTACGTATGAAATTTAAAACAATGTTATAAAATACTTTATTTTCGACTTAAAATCTCTTGAATAGTTAAAAATAAAATTGTTTACTTTGCATAGAAAAGCTAATTTTATTGATTTAGCGTTAGATTGAGCAAAGATGCGTTTTTTAGAAAATATAACTTATGTTAGAGATTTCGTTCATTGAGCTAAAGAATACAGAATTAATAAGTAATGAGGCAATTATTTACTTTGAATAATCGTTGAATATAAATAATAATCACACATGATCTGGAGGTACAGAAATTGACTCGCCATTACTTTTATTGATTTCAATAACTGGTTGAGAATTACTAATATGCTGCGAATCGAGCGCATTCTCTTCCGTCTGGTGTTCCACTTTTTTCTCTAAGTCTCTTATACGCACTTCGTGTTTAAGAACTATTGCTTTCAATTTATTTAACTCAATTACTAGTTCTTCTACACGTTGGTTAACAACAGACGACGTCCCTAAATGAGGTGAACTCGGAGGCGATGGCGTCGACTCTTTCGAACCGCCCGACGATGATAACTGTACCTTTGCTGGTAATTTGTCTAAAAGATTTGGTTTCTTTTTAACTTTCAAATCCTTTTTAGTTGTTGGTATATATCCTTCTTTAAGTGAAACCTAAAAACATTTTTAAAGTAATTATTAAATAATTTAAATCACTAAATAAAATAATTTCAACTTACAAGTATTGGTTCCCTGTCGTCGCCTTCAATCCATTGCTCAGCGGTGAGCGCTGGGATATCACTAGGAGTGTCTGGATATAAATCATCTTGAAATAATTCAGACTAAAATAAAATATGAAAAATACGATATGTTAATGTTAATTCCAAAAATTTTAGAATTTAAAAAAATTGTTTCAATAAAATAAATTGTTTGTGAATTCTAATTAACAAGTCATTTAATTAATTAAAACAATTGGAAACATTTAACAGCTCAGTGTTGGAAGTCAATTATTATATTAAATTCTGACATACTGTAATAAACAAATTTTTAGTCAAGCCTTAATTAGCATGAGTTCACATATTTATAATAATTTACGATAAAAGTTATGCGAATTTTTTAAATAATTATAACATCAAGTAACGATGTAACGGTAGTGCAAAAGCATATAACGTTCATACGACAACGTTTATAAATTGTTGGAGATTACTGTAAAATAGTGCGAACAGAAAGATTTCTAATTTTAATTATATTATTGTGAAACTCATAAAATTATAAAATAACCACATACAGTATTACTTCAGTTTATTAAAAGTGGGTAAAAGTTTTAGATCGAACAACTCGTATTAATGCCAATTATTCAAATATTTGAGATTCTAAACCTCAAACATAAGCATACACTATTTTTAGTGATTATAAATAAACAATGCCAAAATTTAACAATAATATTCTTTATGATTAATCAAAATATATTTTATACCGCATTAACCAAAAACAAATTAAATACTAATGTAAAAGCTTTCTAAAGATTGCTATAATTCATTTTTATGTATTTAATTTTAAATATTAATATTAAATTGCTATAATTATTATTTAAAAAAATTCATTAAGAAATCTCAAAATAAATTAAATTTTATAGATAGCATTTTTATACACAATTCTTTCCTAAGATAGTTTTTAGCTCAGTTCGAAAATGTCTATTGGATTTGATATGTTTGCCTGTCTGATTGAGTGGACACAATAATTTAATAATTAATATCGTAATAAATGATATCTTGCCTAAACTATAGAAAGTTTCAGACTAATAAAATTTGTGAAAATTAGCACATATATCATAAAAAATAGCTAATGATGGTTAACAATGGAGTTGTAATCGATGATCGGGTGATTGCGGTCATAATAAAAATGGTCGCATCACCATATTTAGAATGGATATATAGATATACCACAAATATGACGTTTGTTTTAATTTTAGAGATAAACAATTTAGAATTACTGTTTAGTGTGCAAATGTTCGCATGGTGTGCAAAACAGTGCAAAAACTGATAGAGAGCAGTGTGTGTTTAGCAACATTTAATGAAAACCTACTTTTCTTGGCACAGTGAATGATATGACTTCACAGAAGCCTTTCGCGTGGAGCTTAAAAAATCTCGCAATTTCACAATTCAAGATCTCACAGCCTCTCTTAGGCATCGAACCAATACCTCTTTGCGGTTCAGTCGACTGAAACGTATTTATATAATGAACAAACGGAGGCTCATCTGTCACTTCGAAGTAACGTATATTACTGTCACCCTATCGATATCAACAAATATAATCATGTAATAATATCGATAAAATCTACACATCAAATGCTATATTAATACTTTAGCGACCAAATAGATTAGATTAACATCGGGGTCGTAGAATGGAAATAATACGCCGTTACTTGTATCTAATGTATCCATAATAATAGGTTCGCCTAAACCTGATTCGCTTCTCAAAGAATATTGCCTTTCACTCATTCGTGAAAATCCCGTCGTAAATATAAGATTATTCCTCAGATAAATGGCTCGTTGAGGTTTTGCTCCTTCATGACCCTCAGCTTCCTATAATTACACAATAAAACAAAATATTTTATAACATTTTTTAAAAGTATAATCAGAATTAATTTAACGAATTCTAATAATTAAAGTTTTGCATTGCGTTTTTTACTAGATAAGAGTACATATTCATAAATCTTTTTTAATCATATGATGTGAGGCAACCTTATATATATTATATTAAAAGATAATTTAATAACCATTAAATAATTAAAATAAATATTAAATCTACATTCACTGGATTGTGTGATCCATAAAGTGTGAGTCTATGCCAGATTAAAAATTCACTTTAATTTACTTTTGCCATATTCAGCAACAGTTATACAGTACTGATACGTACTAATTAATGGCTTAAAAAAACAAAAATATTACTATAAAGATACTATAAAATTACATAACACATACAGTATTGTAGTATTTTATCACTAATCACTTAATTAATATTAAATTAAAACATTTAGAATTCAGCAACACTTACGTGTTCTAATTCGCCAGTTCTGGGATCATAAACACGAATTTTTTTATCCTTACAAGTAGTGACAAGATGTCCGCCATCCCAACTCCAAGAACAGTGAAATATAATGTCAGGAAGATCTATCATCGTTACAATTTCTGCAGTTCCAACATTCCAAATGATTACTTTACAGTCAGAACCAGCACTCAGTAAAATATTATTTGCCGATGGATGCCAAGCAATAAATCCAACTCTTCTCTGGTGTCCGTGAAGCTCTACAACCGGTTCGGTAAGCGTTCGAGTTAAGCCATAATCAGGAATTTGCCAGCATCTCACGTTACAGTCTTCTGATGAGCTCGCAATCACATTGTCATTAAAAGGACACCAAGCTATGTCTAAAACCGGTCCTTTATGGCCAGCAACTAATGGTTGATTTGGGTCTACGCGACCAGTCTATCATTATATATCAATAAGTATGAAATTATAAATGTTTTAAAAATGAAATTATAAACATTATTAAGTTTTTTATAACAGCAGTTTAAAAGGACCATTATATCAATGAGAAAACTTTTAAATATTGAGTAAATAAAATTTTTTAATGTTTGAATTGTTAAAAATATATATTATTTAATTACCGACAATATTTCAACCAAAAATTTTTCGGGAAAGAATTTAAGTTTTATATAATTTCAAGCCTTGTTTCAAATGTTATCAAAATTTATTTATTGCACAATAAAAGATATAAAACAAATACATCTCAATAAAAATAGTTACTATTATTTTAGTAAATTGATGTCAACGTTAGCTCTAGTTTTAATTATTCAATTTAAACACAAAAACAAAATCTGAGCAAAAATAAACTTTAGTTTGTTTTTTGTTAATTGAGATAAAAAAGCGCTTTTAGAAAGAACAAAGTGTTAAATACGAACAAAAAAGATATAAGAGAATAAATAATTTTTAGATTAACGGGATTCTAGAAAGTTTGTAGTTTTTGTGTATTGCATAATTAACACAAAATCTTAATTTTACATTTTAGCAGAATATAAAAAGTGAATTATTGATGTATCGGACGTAAAACTATTTGGTTCATAATGGATTCAAAAGATATGATTTATAATCGAATATAAAATAATTTTTAAGAGCTTTAGATTTTTAATTAATTTTAAAATTTAGTTTTCTTATAATTTTTAATAGCAGTTCATATTAAAATAATAATTAAAAATCATAACATTTCTGTTTACAAGTTAAAGAGAGACCTCACATCGATAAAGTCAAGTGTCATTTCAATTATTGACGAATTTTTCTAACTTTAAGTTTCCTAACATTGCATTAAGAAGAAACTATACAGTACTTTGGAAGACAAGTATGATAAGAAAATTTTCATTTGAAGTTTGATAATAAGAATTGCATGTGGAATGGAAATTAATTTTAATTTAGATTCAAAAGTTACAGAACTTACAAAAAATTAAGAACTTTTGGCATATTATTATTTTAAATTTAAGGTATTTCACACCTGTAATTCAATGATCCAATAACAATAACAGCTATTATAAATATATTGTTTAGAATTAAACCAATATATAATGATATGGAATTGAAAAATAATGAGTTGGAATTATTTGGTGTTGGCTTGTAATACGAAATTTTTAATGGAGCTGTGTTTGAAGTTGGAAAGAGTTTTGGGTTTTCTGTTGTACGAAAATGATATGAGATTGTAATGTTTGTAGAGTTGGGTGGAAATGAGAAAAAAATTTTTCCCTGATTTCAATCTATTATCTCAAACTACGATATGGTCTGGATGGAATTTAAAAGAGAATCGTTTAAATTTGAATAAAAATCGTAAGAATGGAAAATTAACATTAATTCTGTTCTCAGGATCCGTTCTCTCGATCTACTTTCTATATCCGAAAACCGAAATAATAAAATATAAAAAAAATAGATATTGAGGTACTGAAAGTATTTTGAAAGGTATTTAGGCTTGAATTGAATTCAAAGCATAAGGAACTGTAATACACCCCATAGCAAGTCAAAAGCGTGTAATGTTATCGCACAAACATTATCGTACGCGACCGATGAGTTTGACAGACATGTCAGATTAGAAACAATAGCTAATATATAAAGAGTCATATAGCAAAGTCATATATCAAGAGTGGATCACGCTTTTTGTAAGTAATTGTCAAAATAGACGAAAGTCAATAATTTTTTGGCAAATAAAGAATGATCAAAGAAAATTTAACCGATTGTTTTTTTATAGATTTATCAATATTTCAAATTATAAAAAGCTGGGTAATTTGTAAACATTAAAAAAGGTTTATTAAATATTAAACAAATATTAAAATTTTCGACAAAAGCAATTTATCTAAAAAATAATCGTTTTGTTTTTTGCTACTTTCTATTGAAAACCATTTTGATTTTAAAGGCGTATCAATTAAAACAAATAGAAAATATTCAACACGTACATAAAATTTAACGAATAATGGTTAACCCTATATTAAATTATCGCAACATGCGTGAGATATCATTAATAATTTTATCACAATTATACATATACTCTATGACCCATAATCAATACCATATATATATATAATCTCATTGAACGCGCACAAAATACTTTCCACTTTGTAAACAAATTGATTATCAAAAAATAAATGATTATAGCTAACGGATACCAGAGATAATTTAAGTATAATTTTAAAACAACCAAATTTATAATATTTTGCCAGAAATGTAACAATTACTTGTATGTTTTTAGTTCGTTTAATAGTTTTATAACTTCAAAATTTAAAAATAGATTTTATTAAATAAAGTTTATTAAAAAAAGCTAACTTTTCTGATTCAACATTTACTGCTATTCTAACAAACCAAAGTTAATGTCATAATTAGTTTATCATTTTGTTAGCATTAATAATCTCGATTTAAATGTCATTTAAGGACAACCAAAATATACCAAAACTTAAGATTCTCGTTACAACATAAAATGCGCAAACTTTTCATATAACTAATTATGACATAAACGGATAAATTTAAACCAACATCAGAATTAAATTATAATTTCTATAAGTTTTTGAACAAAATTAATTAAACAGTATTACTCATAATTTTTTTCAATAAAAATTAACTCATAATTCCAAGGAAAAAGCTCTGAGCAATATTTAATTTTAAAAAAAATTCTACCGTTACATGAAAACTTAAGCTTTTAGAAAAAAAAAATACTTGAATACCTATACATAACTTATATTTATAAATATTCTGCAGTGATTTAAGCCAAAAATTAAGTGAAAAACAAACGGTTATACGTACACCACATCACACGCCATGCCATACAACTCGATTGAACTTTTTAAAATATTTTATTGTTTTATTCATAGCTCTTATAAGAATAAAAATAGCATTTCGAGCCATAATCGAGCATATTCTCAAAAATTGTTGGTCGAAAAACTCTAGAAAATTTTGCTATTGATATAAACGTCGCAAACTGTTAAATGCGCTTTCATTACAAGTGAAGAGCTAATGAACTATGAAAAAAAAGAGCATTAACCACTAATTCCTATCATGAAAATATTATAAATTATATAAATAATATATAAGCCCAACTTTACACATCTAAATTAATGTCATCTGAGTTAATACTTTTAACATAACAATAAATCTAATTCGTAAGTTTTTTTATCTAAGAATACGTAACTCAATGTCAATTTTAATTTTATCAAACTCTACCCTTTAAACTTATAAAAAATAAATTTTGATTTTCTTGCGGTAGACCTCTAAATATTTTAAGCTATTAATAATAACTGTAACTTAAAATTCTAGTACATTTACATATTATTAGCTCACTTTCGTGGAAAAGCGAATCTAAGCATTTGGCTGTCTAACAAGTGGCATATATTTTATAAGCGTATAAGAATAAAGTTAGCATAATTCGAAACTGAGATCGCTATGAATATTCGTTGTGAGTTATGTCATTACTGAAAGTCATTTACATAAATCAACTAAAAAATTTATGCAATAAAAAGTCATTATTGAACGCTTGATAAAAGCTTTTACTATCATTACGATTTCAAAATTATAATTCAAACATAATTAAATAATCAATATATTACACAATTTGAAAAGAAAAAATATTAATTTAAACTGAATGCTCATCAAACTAAAAAATTTTTAAAAATTAATCAATTAATTAATCGATACAAAAAATTCTAAAATTAAACAAAAGCATTGGTTCTATGCATAAATTGGTTTTATTGTATAACTATCTTAAATATGTTATCAATTTAAGTATTAATCAATAACTAAGCTTTTAATATTTGAAAAGGCAACACAAAAAAGAAAGATAACTGCTATGGAAGCTAATCGTTACAATGAATACGATTTCGAAATACAGAACATTTTCCCAAAATAATTCAATGAAACCAATCAACCAATATATTTATAATTATTTATAACATTTTAATTAATTTATGCAATAAATAGATAGAAATAAGTTTTAAAAAGCGTAAAAAAGTTTGTGGATATGAGTATTTTATTGCTATTAAAGCATTTTATGTTTAGATAAGAAACGGGATGACAGTAATAGGAAGGAAATTAAGCTTTACATAAAAAAGTGAAATAATAACTTTCTAACGGGTAAGCCTTAAGCTATCATAATCGATATCTCTTATTATAAATAATTGATGTACGCGTAAGGTTTCAACACAGTTTCAATAAAATAAGTTAAAATAATATAATTTTTTATAAAAAAAACAATAATGTATACGCACTTTATTAAGCGGGAGCACAAGGAAGGCTCCACCGCCAGCCGCCTCTATAACAATGGCTATGAACTTGGGATTCACGGCACAGAAGTTGGAATCCCATGAGTTCTTCGTAATACGAATATTGTCAAAGCAATGCTCGCGCTTAAGTGGCTGTCCAAACACGTGACGAAATTTACTCGTGCGAACGATTCTGTGGGCAGACATCTATTTGAATAAATTACACAAATATTATAATTAATACATTTTAATGTAACCTCTTTTCATAAAAAAAACTTTTTCTTTTTCACTTCTAAATACTTACTTACACTCAACGCATTTGTCTCTATATTATTATTTATATGTTTTCGTATTGTATGTCATATTAATATTAAATTATTGAATCAAACAAAAAAATTTCAACTTTAAAACTATTGGTAATGCGATAAATGTATGCAATTATATGCACACACATATTCAATAATAGTGTAATGTCACACTGAAAATCGAGTGTCAATTATTAAAAATATGATGCGAATATATTGAAAAATCAAATAATTAGTTAATTTGATAGCAATAAAAATGTTGATATATTACCGTTTATGCTGTGAATGAGTGGTCAGTGCTGAGTGTGATTCAGTCTATTAAGTGTGTTCAGTGCTTCAATGCTGAATCAATTATGTGTTAATAAATATTTGTCTCGATTCGAGTGTTACTCACAATTATGTTTCACTTAACAATGAGATAATGTTGAATACAGCGAAAAACTCACTGATAAATAGATATCATTGATTTAAAGCGAACAAGTGGTGAAGTATCACAAAAGAATTAGTAATAGATATACGATATGACAATAATGTTTTTGCGTGAAGACAACACTATTTTAATAAATCGCGAAACGGTTGCATCCAATAGTGGAACGCATGCGTAGCACACAACACACAACGCACAACGCACAGCACAACACTACAACACACAACACCCTCACAATCGTTGCCTTCTTTGGATGCAAACCACTCAATAGCAACTGTTAACGTTGAGGTTTTGCTCTTCAACTCTTCACCAATAATTCAATTTTGATTCAATATTTATGTCAGCAAACACTTAAACGCGATTTTTGTTTATTTCGATTTTTTTTCTAATATTTCTTTTCGCTAATTTTTTAAATCTGTTTTACTGGCGTTTACTCAAACTACACCTTTTCTGCATTACTGGGGTTACAAAAAATAAAATCAAACACTTTTAATCAAGTATTTTTATTACTTGCAATGCGTTGCAAACAATTTGTCACTATTAAGATTCATAACGCACAACACTGACCAAATTAAGCATTACAATCAAATCCAGCAAATATCCATTAAAAATTCGGGGAATGTTTGAAATTATGTATGGGGTGTATAACAAAATTATCTAAACAAACAAACTATTATGTAAATAATTGCTCCAAAATTTAGTCGCTACTTAAGAGTAAAAAAATTGAACACTGAAACAACTAGAACTACTCGGCAAACCACAAGCATTAATAATTTTAACTAACGAATACATCCATTTTATCAATTTTATGAGATCAATTTAAATTTTATATAAATGTCGCGATATTGCTTAAATGTCATAATTAAAACAAACAAATCTCATTTCTTAGGAATTTCTTGGTAATAATTGAAATTTTTGTTTGAATTATGGACTAACAAATACAAAAAAACTACAAAAACACTTAATAACTTATGTAATTTTAGAAAGTTTTTGCAATATAATTCACAGGTATAATTCACAGATGGATTTCATAGCTTCCAATAGATTTCAATACTTGTGTTTCAAATCCAAGGAGTTATGAAGTTTCATTCAATTTGGAAAAATTTTGACTAAAAAATTAACAAAACTTAGTAAATGAAAGTTTTATATTTTCTTAATTGACTCATACAGTACTTAAAATTACTGAAATCAAAGCTAAGCTTATGCATGCAATAGTGTGTGCGAATTTAACAATAAGTAAATATGACTTTTTATTGTTTATAATGCTTTGTAGTTTACAACAAAAATGTTTGTTTTAGATTATTAATCGCAATTTGACTTATTATTGAGTTTTAATAGATTATTGTGTAAATCTAGGCTTTTTAAACTTAAGACAAAGTATAGTTTTCAAGTTTTAAATTATGGAATAATTCGATTGGCATTGAATAAAAAGATTTTGTCAAAATTTACAAACTAATTATAATTATTTATTTTATTATTCTAAATTAAAAATATGAATTCAATGTATGAATTACAACAATATTTCTATTTTTCAATGGTTCACTCAATTTCGCAAATGCCGCCTAAACCTTCCAGCGTTGACTTCAACTTTTCAGCCTCATCTTTAGATAAATTAGTTTTTAGTATCTGTGGCACTGATTCAACGAATTTTTTAGCCTAAAATAAATAAAGAAATGATTTTTTTAAAATTAAATATTTAAGAATCAAAAATTGATATAACTATAACTAAAGAACGAGAATTAGATCACTTGCTAAGCAATAAATTCATAATTAGTTTTACTGCAACTAAAATTAAAATTGCAATTATTCCAGTCTATCAAAAACTGAATTGTTAAACCGAAATGCTTGAAAATGGTACTGACTTGCACTAAATTCATGCCTTCGACGATACTTTTCACTTCTTTAATAAGTGTCACTTTCTTTGTGTCGTCAAATTTTGTTAATTTAAGAGTGAATGATGTCTGCGCTGATTTAAACGATCCTTCCTCTTCTTCCTCCTATAATTATATAATCATTTTTAAAATTTGAAATAAATCTCATTATTATCGCGTTAACCAATATTTTCACCTCTGCTGGTTGTGAGCCCTGAGCGGTGGGCATCGCTCCGTAAGCCATCATCGGTGCATCCGATATGTTCAATGTTTTCTAAAAGCGCATTAAAATTAATTTATTAATCATTGTATTTTTGAACAGTATATACGCAGCGTTGCTATACTTTTAATAAATCGTTGAGCTCTGAAACTTCTAGGAGAGTTAACCGCGAGATGTCTGATACAATTTTACGAATATTTTCCGGATATTGTTTATCGGAAGTCGGAGATGGATAAGTGATTAATGGTTCGGTTGCCGTATTTGTCGATTCGGTCGACGAATAAAAACATATTCGCGTATTATTTGATTTATTCAGTAGTGATCTGAACATTTAAATTAGTTTATTATATCGAAAAAAACGTGAATTTACGTTACAAATGTGTAATACTATGCTAAATATTATTGAAATACAATTAATTACCCATTTCTTAGTAAATTAGAGAATGTTGTCGTTTTCGCGATTATATGTTTAGTTCTGTTTAAAAGCGAATTCATTTTAATTAACAAAAAACTAAGAAACACATGTGAGATAATCAATGTTTTGGTTTTGAATAAAAAATGTTGAGAATAATGTATACACTGTTAAAAATCTGTTATTTTTAGAGTTCGTTTTCTCTTCAAAAGGGAACATTAGAGCATTTCAAAATGCAAATGCCTTGCAAAGTTCGAAATGAAAAACGTTAGAAAACTTACAGCAGTCTAAAATGTAAATACCTTTCATTGTTCGAAAATACGATATACTAGATTTTGAAATGCATTTGCTTTAAAATCTGATTCAAAAAATTAAACCGTAATTACT
>JAQIVF010001545.1:0-13657 GCA_034698365.1 Steganacarus magnus | reverse complement strand
TAATAAAGATACATGTTTGGTGTATTTACTGATTAAAGATTGATGTGTTAATCAAACCGTTACGCTCTTAACTGTTGGATAATTCTATGTTGTGGTATATTATATATCAATTTGTTTGATTATTGTTTCAATTGTATTGTTTGTAATAATTTATTACTCAAAACAAACCTATATTTACAGTTCATCGTGCAATTGCCTGAATAACAATGGCATATCAAAAATTAGAATACCGCTCACAAATACCAATTAAATTAAGTACAGTACAGCAAATGCATGAATGTTTATAGAGATAATGTCCCCTCTATTAGAAACTAATATTTGCCTCACAGAGGAGAGCGCCATAGCAGTCGCCTGTATGTTAGCAGTATAACGCTTTGTGAGAAGGTTGGTGAAAAAATTCTTATGGAACAGAAATTATCTAAATTAATATAAATAATTCCAAATGAACTGTATATTAATGTTCGTTCTTTAAAAATTATTTTTATTTTTCCATTATTGAAACCCAATTTTCTATTCATTATTTTAGAAAAAAAACTGTATTAAAAAGTTAAAATTAGATATTTCGCGTTCAGATTAAAATATAATAAACAAAATAATTCTTATTAAATTCATTGTGGCCCTAAGCAACAACTTTTTAAAGCTAACTTTTCTTTGTATAAGAATTACAAATTTACTTTTGCCCTGAAGTATAAAATGAAATAAGAAAAGAAAAAACTTTTCAATAAATTACTTATAATAAAAAAGCATGTCTGCATTGAATAGAGTATCAGGTTATTAATAGTGATAAACATAGTCTGGGAGACGAGTTAGAGAGTCAGACACCCATATATCACAATTTGATAACACATTTTTATGGCCAGTTTAAAACAAAATTGCCACTAACTTACATGATTGAGACCTGCATTTATCCCGTAAAACTTCACTGCATTCGATCTACTGTTACAGTACTGTACTGTAACAGTGAGTGGATGTAAATTTGTTTATAGACAGCTAATCAATATTTATGGTGTTATGCAAAGCACCATTACCTCGTTTAGAGCTGGTCCACACGAATCACATTTGTGTTCGATTCTTGTTGTAAATTATATTATTTATTTGAAAATTTTTAAACTCACTTTGCAAAGTTTGCATTGTCGCTAACAAATACCACTACTGGAACACAATTCTGCAAAAGATTAGTTTCTAATTAATGTTTGCCGAATTGTCTATTGGTATTAATTAGCGACACAATCCAATCAAAGTGTGAGGATTTAATTTTTATAGAAAAGTTAATCTTATTATATGTGACATATAGAAACACTTCAATTGAAACAGATAGAAAAAGTTCCATATTTTTTGTTTGGAGATTGAATTAAATTACATAATAAAAAATAATCACAAATTTTATAATTATTTTTTAACGATATTAATAATTGACTATAGAATTTATAGACATTATAACTACTTGTATATTACAAGCTCTGTAAATAAAGTCGAACAGAGTATTATACAGAGTATGTATATTTTAAGAGTTAATTTTACAATTTTCTAAGAGTTAATGCTATAAATATTGGCATCACTATTACAATAATTATTATTATTATTATTTTATTTAAAACATTAAGAACTAATTTCTAATGACTAAGTAATTTTTCGCAAGCAAAGATTAAGTTTATTTTCAGTAAAAAATAGAAGAATTGATAGCAAATACTGATTTAGTTTTCGCAGACTTTTCTTGAAAAAATGAAATATTGTTATTTAAATTTTGACAATGCCTAACAAAATCTGAAATATAAAAAATCCATTTGTTACATAATTTTTAATCCAGTTATTTAAAAAAACTGACATAAAAAATGTTTTCAATAACCAAAACAAAAAAGTCATTTTTCATAGACTCGCTTAAAACATAAACAAATACATCATAAAAAAGTGATTTTCGATTGATTTTTTCTCTCAGAAAGAGAGGGGGGAGAGAGAGAGTTAACAGCATCAAAATAATGGCATAATAAACTGGGGTACAAAATGATACCAATAAAGGAAAGCAAAATAGTAACTACACATTTCGCTCTGATATCGCACGCTCCATATAACAAACTCGAGAACAAAGTTTGCTTTTTTTTTGCTTTTAAACAGTAAATAAGTGATCAATTGACGAATCTGTGAAAACTAAACTAAATTGATGAATGAATGGATTTCGGTGGAGAAGAGTAAATAAGAGGTAATAAAGCTGAGAGCCAGAGACAAATTCATTCAATATTGAATTCAATAGTATAGATTACCTAACATATACTAACAATTTAATATAATTTACTTTCATTTACGAGCGAACAAAACGAGGGCATACGCAGCAACAACAACAAGAAAAAAACGAGTTAAAGAATATAAGTAAAGTTTATTTATCGGCACAATAGCTGTTGCTTTTGTTCAGGGTTTCGTGCAAATTGTAAAAGAGTGAAACAACAGTGGAAGCAGCTCTTGGCCGCTCTATTGTGAAAAGAAACTAAAACTGCAATGAAGCGCTCAACTATACAGTAATGCCTATCCGAATGCTAACACTTAAGTACAGTTAACTACAGTTTGTGTGGCACTTGTTTTCGTTTAAGCGAAATCGAAAAATACTTAAAGGGGTGCACACAAGCACACACAGACGCATACACACTCGCGAGCAATAAGCATAAAATTAGTACAATGTTCGTTAATTTAGCGATATATATATTTAATGATGTCTCAGTGAAAACTTATTGCAATTGCATTCTGCCATTACCTACAATTGCCTAAAACAGATAAAAGCAAATTCCAATTTTTTCCCATCTTATCGAGTATTCTATTCTCTTTCTCCCTATTTTTTTCTATCACCTTTTTTTCTACTTTGGCAAACATTTTGGATGCTATTGTTCGCGTTAATATGTTTTACGCTTGATTTTTGTAAAAACATTTTCTCAACTTAATCATAGATAGTGTTAAACCTGAACAGTGTGTTGAACTTCTTAGCCTTAGTAGTGGTATAATTTGTATAAAAAATTAAATAATTTAAATAATTAATAAAATTTTTATTTTTTGTTAGTTAGCATAAATCTAATATTTAAGAATTTAGAAAATTGATTTAGTTTTAGTTTACGATTAACTAATTAGTCCAAGTATTATCATTATTATTAATTATTGTATCATTACGTTCACTTTCGTAATAACACTCGTGACTAAGAACTAAAGGTGCTAATGGTTTGACTTTTCTCAAACCTAATCGTACCTCTAATTATAAAGTTGTAAACCAATTCAAACGATAATAAAATATTGGTACATTGGTATATTTTCTACCTTTAATTTTTCAAAATAGTTAAACTTATAATAATATAAACCAATATAATGACTTAGTTTAGTTTTAAATATTTTTATTTTTATTAGAATAAAACCTATGTAATAAAATTGCTATTGTCTGTGTTAAAATAATACCAAACCAATTCAACACAAAATGAAATAAAACTACTGTATTAATCGATGGTAAGAACATATTTAAAACAAAAATTAAACTCAAACATTTGCATCTTAATTAGGAACTTTCTAAGAATAAATTTAAAAACAGAAAAAATTAATAATAAACTTAATTAGCAGTATTAAAATTTTTCATTTCATTGATAATTAGAGTTAATAAAATAGTTAATCCTTTATTTTAATTCCTTGAAAAATTTCAAGATTAGCCTACAAAATAAAAATTCTAATTCCTATTCTTAATTTAGTTCAAGACTATAACTAACAATACTAAAAGCCGATAAAATAGGCAAAATAGCCACCACTAGGTTTTTTAAAATTTTCTCGCGATTAATTAAAATTTTATTATGATGAATATGCTTAAGTTTCCTAATGAATTATTACAAACTAATATATTTCTATGATTTCAATGTCAAAATTTCTTATTTCTTTAATCAAGCATTGCTGCAATACATAATATCTCAGGAAGTAGTTGTTGGGGTGATTGAGCCCAAAATTTTACAAATATCATATCTATAATTTTTTTTAAAAATAGCAAAAATTGATAACATCCATAGTCCAGATATAGCATAGTTAAAATTGTTGAGAAATAATTATACTTTAACTACGGTAATACGTTATGACTATTGTTGAAACTGCAAGATTTAGAACTCATTCTGTTTATACTAACGAATAAATTTTATATATATATGTATTTAAAATAATGAAATACTCGATTATCACACAGTTTGATTAATTCTTAAATATTGATTTTAGTTGACAATTAATATATAGAGCACCAAACCGCCAATGATAAACCTGGTTCTGATGCTAAGCCTTACTGTTGGAACCTTTAATTCAAACCTACACATACACACTATTATATGACAGATAATGAACAACAAAAAAATTCTTAATTCAATTAATTGTGTAAACACACATTCGCAGACTTAGTGAATGATAAGGTCGATAGAGTATAACAAAAAAAGAAGCAGAAAGGATTAAATGCAATTCAAAATCTCGGTGTTAACTTAATTAAATAAATCTAATTATTCATTGTGTTCATAATAAACAGATAAACTGTTAAATAAAATAATCGATTAAGCCTTTTTACAAAATGGCAAATAAAAAATGCAAATGAAATGAAATTGAAAAAAACCAAACAACAACAAAAGAAAAATCGCGCACACATTTATAATCGAAAGATAAATATAAATGTATTTGTGCCTAACTTTAGTTCACACTCAAGAATTAGTGTTTATTATTTTTACCAGCATTTCACGATTGCTGCAGACGCTGCTTCTTTAAAGTTGTGCATAAATATACCGTAGCGCTCCAAGTGGTAGCTATTATTATTTTCAGGGAACAAATACAGAATAATTTTTCCCAATGAAGCAGCGAAACAGAATATCAGAGGTTACGGCGTGTGTATACAATTAATACGCAATATTAATCAAATCATTTAGCGATAAGTTTATATTCTAAAATAATTGGGGTAAATATCTTCCCGGTATAAATAAAGCAAACAGATATTATTATGACATACTGTATTAAAAACAGATAAATATTTAATTCTTTATCGCGTTATCGCTAAAGAATACGTACTGTAAAAAAAAGCGCTGTTTATAATAAAACTTTTGCCGTAAGAGTGTGTTGCAGTGAGTGTTTCCGCGTTAAAATTGTTGCACAGGCATAAGTAATATAACATAATCCGGTGATAAAAATAAGCACACGTTACACACATTACAAAATTTCGTCAATTTGATCATCACAAGTACGTACACACTAGCGTTTGAATTTTAAGAATAGAGTGAGAGAGAGTTTAGTTAGTTATGAGAGAGTTATGGTAGAGGAGGAGAGTGAGAATAGTTATAACTCGCAAAACGATTCGCAGCGTTTAAGTTTTAGCTAATATTTAAGTGTAAAATATATTAGGCTAAAATAATCAAACGCTTAATTTTTTTGTGATACAGTGTGTGCGGTGTTTTATTTTATTATTAAAATCGCAAAAATATTTTTCCGGAAAAAAAACGCATCGCTTTGGGTCCGCATAAAAGTGGTGCGTGTTTTTAATCGAATGGCATGTTATGCACACAATCGATACCATAATCATCAGCATTTGTTAAACTATGCCAAAACATAGCTCAAACTATGCCATATGCACGATCAAGAAGTGTACGCCATCGCACCGATCATTCTGCAGCAAATGACGAACCGCGACGTCCGCCGGTTTCAAAATTTAGAACGTGTTGCAGAAAGTTTCTCGCGTTTCTCGTGTCAAACGTCGGACTTTGCTTTCTGGTAATCGCGTACTCGATTGGCGGCGCATTCATGTTTCGCTATGTGGAGGGACCCCATCAGGTGAAAGTGGTCGACAAAGTGATCGCATTGAGAAATTACACCATACATAACTTGTGGAATATAAGTAAATCAGAGTATTATTAATATTATTATTATTATTCCTCTAACTCTTGCTATCCGTTCTAAAAAAATTCTGTATGATATAGCTGTGCATTTATCTCGTTTTTTTAATTGTTTTTTTCTTTGAAGCGTATAACAACAATGTGCTATTTTATCATAACTGGTCGCTAGGAATTGAAACCGAGATTAAAGCATTTCAGGATGAAATTATGAAACTGATTAAGGAAGGGTACGAAGGAATACCCAAAGATGGCTCAAATCAGGAACAGTGGTCATTCTCGGGAGCATTTCTTTTCAGTTTAACTGTGATCTCGACAATCGGTAAGTTTCGATCCAATTTTCAATAAATTTTTTTTTCAAAATTAGTTAAATAGGTTAGAATTAAATATAAATGTGCAATGCTTTTCAAAATATTTCTAAGTCGAGTGCACTGCATATTTTAGTGCTTTGTTTGTGTGCTGAGGATTATTTGTGTTGTCGCTTACGTACAACAGTATAGCTGTAAATGTTAGAAATGTTTGACAATTGGGACATCGTTCGCAAGTATTAGCTTAAATATTTAAAAAACTTGCTGAAAAATTTTGTTTGTTTTTAAATAATTGTGTTGTACTGTACACATATCATCGGTGCATAGTTTTCTATATTTAAATCTAAATCCGTAAAAAATATAAATATTTTATCAATCATTTTGAACACTTCAATAGAAAAAACGTGACATTTAATTAAAAATATTATTATGAAATAGTTATAAATATATATATAAAGTATGCGATAATTATATTTGAAGCGATTCCCCGAATTAATTGATTAATGGTAATTATATTGTGTAAAACTTGGCTCAATTATTCGAATAGAGTTTCTTTCTTTCTCTCTTACGAACATTTTTTTGTTTGCCTCTAAAAGTAAGACGTAATTAATTAGACAATACAATAGTAGTTATTTTTAAGAAAATGTTTTGTACGAACGCTATTGTGTGTTTTATCTAATTTATCAGTTCATCACTTAGTTTTCTTAAAACATAATTCTGGGAACCAAACTCATTGGCATTTTTAGTTTTATTCCGATCGTCGCATCGTTCGCGTACTTTTAGTTTCTTTGCTTTGCCGCTCGAGTTAATTCTCATTGGAATATATCCAAAGGACACAATGTCGATGAGTCTCTCTCTCTCTCTCTCTCTCTCGCACTTATTCTACTTTTTGAAGTATAATGTTTGCAGAGATACTTTTCATAAGCCTACTCATCGCATCTCATCTCATTCGCCATATTGCCAGTGCCTTTCAGATGCTGAATAAACGTATCATTTTTTACCCTATTGGCAATACAAAGAGATTGGCAGCTCAATAAAGAGTCGCGTATAAAAAGAAGAGTTGGCAGTTCGTTGCGTTTAATCAATGAAACCCACTTAAATCAAAAATTGCATTAAAAGTTTGCATGAACTGATAATTACTATTTAAATAATTTGATACTCAAAATTTATTAATGCCTGTCAATGTATATTTAAAACTGATTTAAGTACGTATAAAAGTAGTGGTAATTCAGTAATAGAAAAAGGTTTTTTTTGAAACGTAAATTTTATTTTGATGTTTCTCTCAGATTTCTTTCAAGTAAATAAATTAGTGAGACTAACATAATAAGCTGAACAGGGCATAGGCTACAGGCTCGGCTCCAGCTTAGCTTAGCATAGCTAAGCTTAAAAATTTTACCACGATTTAAATAATTAATATGTTTTTTCAGATATTAGAATATTTTGATTCAGAAAAATGCATACGAAAATTATACATTAAATTATATTATATTATAAAAGATGATACTTTGTATTAAACATCGACTAATACAACATGCAATCGAACAGTTCACAGTTAAAAGTTAAACAATAATTAATTACATTAGCATTTAATTGATTTCATCAAATAATTTTTAAAAAATACAAATACAATATGATAATTAATTTCTTTCACTGAAATAATAAAATCGAAGTTAACTATCGGAAGTTTATAATACAATTTAATTAATTAATATGCTGTAGGTTTCTGTAGTAATAACTTTGAAAATACGTTATATATAACTGTAGTTTCTGAGAAATCATTTAAATGAATAAAACTTATATAAACTGCAATTTCTAGATTCAAGCATATGTTCGTTATAATAATAATGTGATTTCCAAGAAAATTATGAAACACAGTTCTAGTGTATGTAATTATGCTTTATGTAAGAAATACTTAGAAATGACTAAGAAGTTTCAGGTTGCCATACATATTCAGCATATTTAATTGGATTGACTAGTGATTATGGGCATAATATTCATATAAAAATTAGCTGAGCGTAATAAATTCAAGCACAAAACAATCCTAAGAGTTTTAAGCGTAGAGCTCAAGTTCAATCTGGTTTACTTCTAAATACGATATACACAACAAATCAATGCTGAATGATATCTAGTATTATTAATTTTACACGTTTGTAATTCAGATTGAAGGAGTCATTTAAGTTCAATTTATATAATCTCGCAAGCATTTTGTGTATTTCTACTAATTTAACGGAATTTTGATTTATTATAATGTTTTTCAGCAATAGGAGTTGAATTTCAAACCCATAATTTTCAATATTTAGAAGAATATCTTTTCAATATCTAAAGAATTATTGGATGGTCTTATTCATCACAACAACAATCTCAAATTCGTTGTTTTTAACTTAATTTAAAGAAACTTAAATTAATTAATATCTAGTTTATTATCAAATTGATTATGTCAAACAAGAATGGGATAAATGAGAATTTTTTGTATTATTTTGTTTTCGTGACATAAACTATTTATTTCAATGTATTGTGTCTGAGAGTGCATTTGTTAACGTTCACACTTTGTTTTAGTAAATTACAGAAAAAAAATCAAATTAGAAATCTGCTTCTATTTCGTTATCGACTTAAAGTTAAAGATTGGAGTTAAAGTTTTTTTTATTTTTTGAAGCGCAAGCACTTAAGATAAAAGTTTGTTTAAATTGAGTGAACATTCAAAGCTAAGTTCCTGTTTAATAATTATAAATTCAAAAGTAAAATTACAATAATTGAGAAAAACCTTTTAAACATAGCTCGATGTTTGATTTATTATATTTACTTAATAAACTATTAATATAATTAGATTTTTTTCGAGTCATTAAATTTGAATTATTTTGACACATGTTTATTGCATTATTAAAATTAAAGATAATGATATATTTTCTACTTTTCTATCGTCAATTTTTATTTATAATTTGTAGTTTTAACCGTGTAATAAGTGTAAACTTAATTCTTTATTTGAAATAAGTTATATAAAAATGGTGAAATTATTGCGATTTTAATGAAACTAACAATTAAAATATAATGTTAATTGAAAAAAAGAATAGTAACTCGTATGAGAAGGGAAATGCTTTATGCTTTAATTATTTCTAAATATTTAATAAAAAATAGTTTGATTAAAAAGATTATTGGAGAGAAGTATAAAACCTCACTTCACTCTTGTTTCTGATGATTGCGGAATATCCGTCTAAAATCGACAAAAATATACAATACACTGTATTCTATGTATAATACTTAGAATACGTAAAAGAAAAGCAGTCATTATCGTTAAATTTGTTTTTACAGCTGTTCTGATTTGATTTACATAAACTATACTCTATTTTTAACATTCATGTACAACAACACAAATCGCGAATAAATTTGAATTTATCATTTTTCGACACTTTTTTCTGGGCTCTCTCTCATCCCTTATAGCTAATTATACGCAAAATTAATTTTTACGCCACAATCCTGTGTCTTATTTTAAGCGACAACTTTGTAAATCTCTTGAATCTTTTTCGAGAGCGTAATAATAATAATAAACCGATATTTTCTTTACCGCTTAACCTTTATTTTTGCTGATGATATCTTTGACAAAAAAAAAGAATAATTGATATCTTAGTTTTTTCTTTTTCTTCTTCAATCATATATCACAGAGCATTCAGAAATAGAAAATATAGCGTAATATATTCACTCCACACACAAACTCTCTCTCTCTCTCTCTCTCTCTCTCTCTCTCTCTCTCTCTCTCTCTGTCTCTCTCTTTCTCTCATAATCTATAGATACTTTTCTGTTGTAGTTTGCCAAACGTCATGTAAATTTAGTTATTTTCTATAAGTTATTGAAGTTATCTCGCAGTGATAAACTGAACTTAATGGCAAAATTTAGACAAATTTATGATATTAATAATGTTTTGTATATATTAAATATAAATATCCTTAATGCGTATGAAATATTTCATTACTCATATACTTTTCTGATCGCATATGTTTCACGTTTATTTACTTACAATACACTACGTTTAACTGATAAAGTCAATAATAATAATTGATTTATTCCTTAAAAGTTATTAAAATACTGTATTTATAACTAATATACAAATATTAATAAATTATAATTATCGTGTCACTCATTAAGCTAACACTTGTGCGTCGATTTAAATATCTTTTTAATATTACTTAAACAAAATTCATCAAGATTTGAAATCCTAAGATTTGAATTGTTTGCACTCATCATCTATCTTTAGAAAATTTGAATTGTAAATTCATTGGTTTATCTGCTCAAAATAATTTTATTAATGTCATAGAATGTAAATCGACAAATTTAAATAAATTAATCTCTGCTTGAAATGATCAATTTAATAGTAATTAAAGTTATCTGAACTGCATTTAAAAGGTTTTCTTCAATTTTATATCTAAACTTTTCTAATTCGTAAGCATAAGGTTCTTATAAGGATAAATTCTAAATGAGTTACACTAAGCTTTACATATCTCAACATCATAATCCTTAGGAAATTATCTTATAAAATATATGTAATAAATAGAAAAATAATCATTTAATAGGTAGAAATAAGTTTTAAGTGTTGAATTACAAATACAGAATGCTGTTAAAAACGAAATTCACTTACAGTTTTGTAGTGCACCGAAGTTCGTTTTATTAAACGTTCTGGAGTGTAACGCTCTAAATACTGTAGATTGCTTACATATTTTAACATATTGTATTAATTAATTTATATATTTACTGATTATCTATTATATTTATTTTTTGCTAAATCCATATTATTAAATTATATCCTATTTTATAATATAATTAACATAATTAAATTTATGATGTTAAAACCTGTAGTTTTTTTTATTGAATGAAGCTTTTCCTATAATTACCAAGCTATTCAATTGTCGTCAACCGGCAGTGATTTAGACATGATATGATATAAAAAGTAGGATATAACCTGTAAGGATAAATGTGAGGATATAACCTTAAAACTTTGTCAATAAATTTAAACTTGAAATTCTACAAAATTATTAAAACTTCAAAGTTTTTTTTGTAGAATTTGTTTATATAATTTTTTAAGTTAACGCATAGTGAATTTTTTATTAAACAAGTGTGAATGCCTAAAATGCGAATGAATCACACTCTAAATTTAGCCACTTTTATAATAACAATAATTTGCTGTGCCATAATCTTCTTTTTCTTAGAAAAAAAAGTGTTTTACTTTATTGTACTCTATAATCTTTTTTGTTTAAATGATTATATTTTTTGGTCTTATAAAAAATTGTTTTGTGTTATATATATATATATGTGTGTGCGAACAAAACAAATGCTTTGCCAATGAAATATTTTTTGTTTTTTAATGTCAGCATTATTTAAAGAAAATTTAAAACATTAAATTTTCAATTACCATTTTAGATAAGGAAAAATTGCAAATTTTTGCATTGCGCTAAAGTAAATTTATTTTATTTATAAAATTTTATGACAAATCCATGTTGTTATTCACGTACAACACTACCGTTTTAGAATGTATGCTAATTTTTAAATTATAAAAAATAATTTTGTATTACATGTTACATTTATTATCGTAGTATTATAAACTTGTTGCTTGAACTCAGCATAAATTTTTTAAGATAATTCATTAAATTAGTATATTAAATAATAACAATTTTATATAGATTGTCACATTTTTAGAACGAAATTCTTATTTGTGAAATTTAAATTGTAATGGTTTAAACACAATTCGCCGAAAAATACGAATTTGATTCGACTAATCGAGAATGCGATTCCGAAATTTAATGATAATGATGCTTAAATGAGGGAGAGTTAGAAAAAATGTTGAAAATCTAATACTTTATCGATTACCCACAAATTTTTAAAATTTCCCAATATCTTCAATTTTTAATTCTCAAGGATCACTAATGCCGCTTATTCTAATGCGAGATTAAAAAAAATATTCAACATTAAATGATAAGTAATTTGCTAACAATTCGAAATAATAAAAGGCAAGATATTGTCTATGAGTTTTCAATTTATAAAAATTCAATTATTGTCGGCATAAATGTGTTATCTTTAATTATGTTAAACTCGTAATTTTAGAGGAATATTCAAAATTCTTCTAAAAGATAAGATTTTACAATCTTTGGAATTCTTCAAATCTCGATTTGGTATTTGGTTTTTACCATATCTGTTATGAGATATATGTAAATATTTAAAATGCCGTTAAGCGCAAAATTCAGTAAAATATGCCCAACAAATAGCATGCATGCGATCATAATATTAATCAAACTTAAACAATCATTATAATAGATTTTATGCATCAATTGCGCTCTTAGATATCAAACAGAAAACTTTTAACATTGTTTTTAATTTCGTAACACAAACATAAATTCTCTCTCTTTCTGTATGACTATCTTTCTGTTTTGCACTTAAACTAGTGGTTATTTTTGGAAAAACTAATGTATTATTTCTACATATCTATAGTTTCTGTCTGTTTTTGTTTGGGTTTTTGTTTGAATACACCAAATAACTATAACCAACGACTATATAATACGAAGATAATAGAGATCTTCAATATTTGTTTTTCTCTTTCTTTCGTATCATCTCTTTTCGAAACAAATCGTCGACGAATATTCTCTCTCTCTCTCTCTCTCTCTCTCTCTCTCTCTCTCTCTCTCTCTCTCTCGCATCGCATACATGATTCATTATATTTTTTATATCTTCGTATAGATATAGATATATATATATATATTCTTCTTATTTCTTCTCCCTTTTTAATAGAAAAACAATTTCATAGCTGCATCCAACGCTAGAGAGGATGTTGTATGTGAGGTTAATAGAGTTTGCTGTTGTGCCGAATCTCATTTGGAGAGCCATCACTTTTAGCTCTGCTTCAGATGTTCATCCATTTAGAAAATTAGAAAAAAACTCGTTTTCCTTAACTTTTCATACTTTAAAGTAATTGTTCAGATCAAAGGTGTGTGTCATAAGTCGAAGTCTTCGAGTTCGTAGTACTGTACTCGGTTTTCATTAGTTTGTCAATGTTCTTCTCTCTCTCTATATATATATACACGATTTTACCGCACTAACTGATGATTAAATTGTGAATCATCATCACTTTTTTCTTGCTAGCATTAAATTTCAGAGTTTTTTAAATTAAAAACAAAAGTGAACGCCGCATGAAAAAAAGAGCTGAACGCTGAAGCTAAGAATAAAACTACTCTTTTTTATTTTTTGTTGAGAAAAACTCAAAACTCTCTTGAGTTGAACTTCTTATATTTTTTTTACTTAGAAGTTAATTTTTTGTTGATATCTTACCGCATATTTCTACGCTAAACTTAAAACCGAATAGCGTTCTAACGGATGTCACACTGCAGATAACGATCAATATTATATTTCAGGGTTTTCTAAATATTTATGGAAACTCAGGGATTAACTTTTCACTGAACACAACGAAAATGTATTTACATAAGAGCTTTATGTTTAGTGGGAAAAAAA
>JAQIVF010001544.1:0-13671 GCA_034698365.1 Steganacarus magnus | reverse complement strand
TGTACTGATAGTATGTACAGTACTGTGGCGTAACAAACAAAACCACACGCGAAGTTTCATTCGCCGATTGAAATGCTGAAGCAACACAACGATTATCATTAATTATCAATAAATATTGTTATCAATTATCAATAATCAAAATACCAACACAACGAAAATTAGGTTTTTTTTGTTGCAAATTCTAATTTTTAATAATAGATAAATATACGAGATTTTTATTCTCATCTTTGAAAATATACTGTATATAAAACAAATATTACTGAATTCGTTTGCAAAACATTAATAATAATAATAATGTAAAATAATAATATAATAATTAGCTCTCTGTATGTAATAATAACATGTGTAATAATTGCAGCAATGCATCACAATAATTATGATTTACGTATAATTTATATATTATTTACAAATAATAAAAACAGTAAATAATAATAATAATATGTTTTATAACGCTATTTATAATTATTTGAGAATTTGCAGTCCAGTCTTGACGTAATGCACTAAATGGTCGAAAGTGGAATTGAGACTCAATGTGCCGCATTCGTTGTCCAACGCGTCGAAGAACGCTTTACACGATGGATGCTTATCGATGAGATGGTCGGCCTGTTGCCACGTGTCGTGCGCCTGATGGTACTGCTGCAGCAGTGCTATCTGTTTCTGCTGTACACTCACCAGCGCTACCGCTGACGAACCATTTAGCGCCAACTCCTGGCTTTGCTGCTGAATCAGTTTGTTGTTGTCGCGAATCTCTTTGCTCTTCAGTCTCGATAGCTTGAGGCAGAGCAGCGACTGACACCTATAGCTTAAAGTTGTGAGCTTGTAATCGGTTGTCGGCACGTTTGCCTGGTGTGACGAACGAGATTTCGTGAATTTCGTTGTACACACTCGCAGCAAATTAAGTGTCTCTCTGTACATCACGCACACTCTTTCCACTTCGTTTTGGGCGCTTCTCTGCTCCATCGCATTTCCGGTCAGAATAAAGAACAGCACTGCTTCTAAATATTTGCACGCCTGTGCAGTTCGGTCCTGTTCTCGATCGGCCGCGTGTTTCAACTTCTTAGCTGATGACAAATAGTCGTCAGGCGCCTGACCTAAACTTGTGCCCGCAATTTCAGGCGGAGTTCGTAAGTTTATAGCACTAGTCATATTTTGGCCAATAGAAGCAGCGATCAGTGTTGGCGGCGGAGGTATGTTGAATGGTGGCGTTAGTGTCTGTTGCGTTGGCGTCATCTGTACTGCGAGTAAATGATTCTGAGGTGAGTGTGGTTCGAGTTTAACGGACACTGACGAAGATTGATCACACAGTAAGTGTGGCGATGACGAGATATGTTCGGAAGTAGCGATGCGTGATTCTTGTGGCGGCTGTGACGATGACTTTGATGATATTTTTGACTTTGTAATACTTTTAACTAAATCTCGCGGCACTTTATTATTTACATCCGGTTCCACTTTTATCGATTTATTTTTTTCGAGTTTAATTTTATTCTGAGATGCCTTCGTTTTGATTGGTTTGATGATATTGTCATCATTGACAGTAGCATTAACTGCATCGCCATTAGTGCTTCCACTGCTACTGCTACTACTACTGCTGCTGCAACTACTGCTCAATGGATTGCCGCTACAATTGTTTGCATACACCGATCCTGGAATTCGTTTCAATAGCATCAGTTTAATCGATACAATTAAGCTTTTGGCGAGTTGTGGCGATGACGACAGTTTTTGTTGCGATTTCAATTCATTTATGTTTTGACGATTTTGCTGCTGATTAGAATGATCCTGAATGATATGGTCTGGCGATTTATTTTGCTGATTCTTTGATGGCTTGTGTTGCGGTGGCGGCGCTGCTGGTGGTGGTGGTTGTTGTTGCGGTGTCGATGGAGTGGATGGCTGATCATGTTTTGATTGTTGCTTCGACTGTTCCTTTCTTTTCGTTTCAAACTGCTGGTGTGCGGACTTTTTTGTTTTCTTTGGTGATAACGAAAAACTGTCATCAGACCAGTCACACTCCTCTCCGAGCTCTCCCTTTGCCACTCTATCGATCACATCCGCCACACTGTCTGCGCAGTTTGTCTTAATCGTTGCCGAACTACTTTGCACTGTTGTCGACGTTGTGGTGGTCGTCGTTGTCGTCTTCTTGTCCATAAATGTCTCTAAATTCCATTCAGCTATTTCTGGTTGTTGTGAGTGCGACGACAGCTTTGGCGCATCCTTTTCACTGCATTCTTCCTTCTTTATGTCATCCGACACTTTCTCTTCCTCCTCGTCGTCGTCGTCTTCGCTCGACTCCGAAGATGACGACGAATTCGATGATGAACTGCCCGAACTCTCGGACGATGTGCTCGAGTTTTTAATAATACCATTATTAGTATTATTAATTGTAGTATTATTATTAGCGTTAGTTTTATTGCCAATTTCGGCATCGGTTTTGGACGAAGTCTTTCTCCTCTTCGAGGGAAGCGCTTTGTAGTGCTCGTCGTCACTGATATCATCGAGTGAACGATCGTTAATATAATTGCTATGATTATTACGCTCAGTAATCTGTATAATTCTTTGCTGAATTTCGTTCAGATTAGTATTACTTAGACTATTATTGTTACCATTATTAGCATAGATTGTATTAGTATTACTACTAATGTTAATATTATTATTAATAATAGTTGTGTTATTATTATTATTGTTTAGTATCTGTTCGCCATTGCATGCGTTCGCCACTGCGTGCGCGTCGTTGTCGTCGAAGAGGTCGTCCAACGCTGTGATCGGTTCCAGCGTGTTCTTCATCTCCGAGAAGATTTGCTGAAGTTTGGCGTTCGAGCCCTTAATTCGAGTGATCTCTCGCGTCGATATTCCCAGCAACGGTTTTGGGTCATTGATCATAAACTTCTGCACCTGATCGAAGTCACCCAACGTTGACTTAATTCGTTTGCTCGTCTCGTCGTCGTGTTTCTGTCTGATGGGCTCTGCGAACAGCGTTGAGTTGCCATTACTCGCCGACAGCGATGGCACTGTCAGCTGTCGCTGATTCCGTTCGCGTTCTCTCTGTCTCTCGCGTTGCGACGACATCGACACTCGATTAACTATGAGAGGTATCACTTTTTTTTCGCGCACAGCTTTTTCCAAATCAATCAAACAATTTTTGTCAACTGTTTTTGTGCGTCACTTTTTATGATACAGATTTTTTTAACCCTAATAAACACTGATATCAATATTGTATGGTTCAGTCAGTCATCACACACTGAAAATAACTCAAATAATTATAAAATCAAATAATAAAACGATAATAGTAATAATAAAACAGTTTTTTTGTGGCGATCTTTAAAAAAATCAAATCAAATCAAATTATAATACGATATAATTCGTTACTGTGTTTTAACAACGATTTAACTGCAAAAAAAACAAAAACCAGTTTGAATAGTGAGTTATGATCGCGAATAATGGTCTGATAATTGATACATAATTAGCGATATATTTATATATATATTATATATCAAATATATATATATTTTATTAGAAAATATTGTCAATGAATAATGTTTTGCGATAATAACCCAATTTCTCTCGTCAACACCACTTCGCACAAAATATTATTATACATTATTATTATTTAATATTATTATTATTTTGAACGACACCACACTATACATGCATACATACATTTAGTATACTGTATATAATATGCAGTATATATGATTTTAGACTATATATCTATATAATACACGCGCATATCAACGTATATAACAGTTTCGCGTTCAGTGCTATATAGCGATATCAATGTAGTATATACGCTATAATTTAATTATATTCACATATACTGTATTTGTGTTATTAATGTGTGTGTGTTTGTATGTGCACTGTTTTTGCTGAATGACCTCACAGATAGTAACGCACTCTATATCACACTGTGATAACGCAACGGCACTCACATGTAGCGCACGGTGTGTGCATGTTGTGTGTGTTTGTGTGTGTCGTTAGCATTGTGTTGTGAAATTTTACTCTAATAATTTGTTACGGTTTTTTTTGGAGAAAAAAAATTTACGATTTAGTAACGGAAAATTAATTGTTTCCGGTTTTAGCTAAAAATATGTTTTTTTCCTTTTCTTCGCTACATTAGATCGAAATATAATAATAATTAAAAATTATTGATTTAATTAATTTTTAATAATAATTTCACAATACTAGTATGAGTTTGCCATCGATTACTATTTCGATGTCTGTACAATATATTCATTTTGTTATTCTTCGCCAACAATTTAGTGTAGAAAAATGAACGTAAAGGTGGTGACAGTGCAGATAAACTTAATTTTATCTGTATTAAAAATTTGGTGACTAAACCGAAAAAGTGTTTGATATTTGTTTTAAAAAGTATCTGATTTTAAGCATTTAATAAATATGAGCTCCATTCTAACGGCAACTGTTTTAGAGTGGAGTCAGTCGGAAGGTTGACCAAAAAAAACTTGAGAGGTTGAAGGTCACAAAAAGTAGAATATTCGTTCGTCATATTAGACGAGACAAAAGTCAATTGACTTGAGCGCCATTCAAATTTTGAAAAGTCGGAATTGAACTGCCAGACCATCTAGTCTGTGACATACACGGATCTCATTCACTGAAATGCCTCACGTATTGCTGTGAAGCGATACTTTTTGGCTTATACTATACGCTAATTGGTGGATCCTCAAAAAAATGTATTCTTCACAGCAATGTTGAGGCATTTCAGTGAATGAGATCCGTACAGTACAGTGTATTTCCAACATTATTTATACTGTAATTTATAAACAATTTTTGTATTGAACTAGTCTACCGTTAGTATAATATAAATTTTTCTATTGACCAAAGAGTTATTGAACTAATAGAAAATTCTAACTTTGAAAAGTTGCGGTATATTCGTATTAGTGTTGGGATAAGACTATAGATGGAAGCTCTCAGTGTTAAAATGCTTCTCGATTTAAAGGGACTGCGATAGATCTAGAGATTAAAATTCTTTTAACTTATTGTACAGTAACCTCAATAACCATCACTTTAGTAAAATTTATAAAACTTTTGATCTACTTTCGATCATTTTCCTCATATATTCGCTTAAAACCAAATTAAAACATCAAAATCATTAGTAATGACACTTTTATTTTTCTCACTTCTCGTTAATGTAAATTTATTTCAAAATATTCTCGATAAAAATTAAAAACAATGTAATAAAAGTTAATAAGTAATGGGAATTTTTTAAGAAAAGATAGAGATTTAAAATTACCCTGAGTTTTGTTAAATCATTAAATTCATTAATGCATTTAATTTCAACCATTAATAACACTAATACAAGAATATTCCCAGCGTTGTATGGATGGAAAAATACTTTGACTTTTCTGATGTGACCTTTTTTAAAATTCTGTTCATCTCTCAAACACATAACTACCGATGCGTTATTTGTCGAAGCATATCAAAAGCAATATTTCATTTGGTTTTAGATTTTTGGCAAATTTTATTTAAAGTTTTTTGAATTGAGAGCAGCAGCCAAACATTCAGATGTAATTTATTATTTGGTGCTTTTGAGAAAAAAAATTCTTTGTCGATTCTGAGGCAGAGTTTCCGACGCGATAAAACTTTCATGTTATTTATCATTACAGAAAAGTTAAACTAATTTATCACAACATCGGGTGCTTTATCTCCGAACAAAAACACTATATTTCAAGGTCAGGTTATAATGTGTTCAAATTTTAATAATATATGCCTGATTAGCATTTATTTATCGACAGATTCATTAAAAAAGTAATTACAGTGCAACATTTAAATTTATGATTAAATAACAAATAACAGTAATAATTATTGCTTATTACGCAATTCGCTTAATTTTAATGGATTTGCAAATTTTTAATGCAAATACAATCATTTATTTATGTGTACTCAAATTAAAACAACGTAAATTTAAAAGGAGTGTTGTTCGGAAATCTTCGAACGTTTACATACAAAACTAGACTTACCAGGAAAGATGGTTTTCGAGGAAAGCTGGATTTTTTAATCAAAAATGTACAGATAAAATATGAACTTAAACTGGACACTAAAAATAAATGTTGTAAGGTTTTCATTTATTTGACACTGGACTTGCACTGGACATGTAACTGCAAAATGGACCTCTGGTAGTGTATAGGATAAGAAACGTCTTTATTGTATTTTTATAATTTAAGACTAGTTTTGAAACTAATTCTAAGAAAATATAGTGATAAATAAACATCTGATAAAATTCCTGTAATAACACTACTGTATAGTATAAAAGTTGTAATTCACTAATTGGTATTTACGAGATTTAAATTACAGTATAATACTTTCCATAAATAGAATTAATACCTTAAATTATTTTCAAACAATGACTAGTAGATAATTTAATTTTTTTAATTAAATATACCCTGTTATGTACCGTATATACAGTCTTGATCACAAATTATTATTATTTTTAAATAAAATAGAAAATATATAACAGTATTAATCATTGAAAACAAAAATAGTTGTGCTATAATTCAGGTAAGATTAACATTATTCATAAACACTTCTTCATTATTTCTTTTAAAACAGTAGTAATAAACAATCGATCACAACATTAGTCACTTTTTTTCAAAGTCTGATTCACTGATTCCGCACGAGTCTTCAAAATCAAATCTTCAATAAAATTTTTTTTTAAAAATCAATCATTGTTGTTGACTAAAGTTTTTCTCTTCAATGATATAAAATTAGCTTATATTTTGGAGGAGACATTAAATTGGGGGTAAATCAACGATTAAATTGTGCATTTTAACAGTATTATTATTATTATTACTATTATTTATTATTAACTTATTAATTATTTATTTCGAGTTATATATATTTTTTGGTTTTGATAATAAATAACTTTGTTTTTTTAACCGACGATCAAACAAATAACAAACTCTTCTATTGAATTAAGGTGTTTAGTGTTACGACGAGATACGACGTGTCTCTTTTACTCGAAAAGGATGTGTGACCGGAATAGTATTTAAAGCTATAAAAATACTTTTTTGTGCACAAAACAGCTTTTATGCGAGAAACTGATTTTTTTTCGCCGCTTCGATCATTGCGAACTAACTTTCAGTTTTATAATACAATTTGTCTGTTTTTAACATACAATCAGCTGCAATAATAATAATTTTTTTCTTTGATAATTGGATAGTTTTTGTTGAGTTTTTGATTTAAATCACTAGAAAAAAAACATTTTTTAGAGTATTTGACGCTTTGAATTAATAATAATTATTATCGAATCGAATAATAATAATAATAATGGTCTATCATATAGCGGTAGATCGCTCTCTGAAGTGTACACTGCTTTCGGCGTTGGTGTTCGCCAACTCACAACCAACGTATTGACTGCGATCAGTACCGTATTGGCTCTGGTAAGCCTCCGCTCTTAGTCTGGAGCCCATTGTGGCACATTGGAGGCACAGCAGATATTTAAATGCGCGGCGAAAGTCTTGATGAAATGTGACGTAAATGATCGGATTTAACATCTATAGTGTGAAATAATTAAGAGTTTAACAATTTTTCTAGTTTACAGCTTTTATACTCAAATTTAATTTATAAATTGTTAAACTAAACTATTTTCTAGACTTTCATCAAAGAATTTACACCGTATTTTAATTAAGTTCCTAATCACTGCTAGCATTTCTAGTATCTATGGGACTGAACACATCATGAGCTTAATTATTGAAGGAAAAAACTTCAAAATGTATTGATTTTTTTTGCGGCATAATCTAAATCTGATTTTAAAAGTGAAACACTACTACTTTAATTAAAACTGTCGCACACAACACACACACACGCTGTACACATGCAGCCACACTTTGCTTACAGAGTTAGCGTAACCCAACCATAATGTTGTACTTGAAATGATACGAGGTATTGAAACTACTGATGCGGAGAACGGGCGTAATAACGCCAATATAAAGAAAGGTAACCTAAAAAAGGAATATTGGCTTAATATTTGCAATTTTCGAGTAAAGTGACGCATCAATTATATAACATATAACATTACAAGTGAACGTACCAGCAAACTGTAAATGCGGTCATTATGACGCCTATGGAACAAAATTAAGAAAAAAGTATAAAAAGTATGTGAAAAAAATAAAAGTTATAAATAGTTAAGTTTTTGTTGCTAATTAATACCTAAAGTAAACGATGCCTTTCTTTCTCTGAGTGCGTTGGAAGCACGCCTTTTGTATGCGCTGTGTATATTGATTGAGGCAGTGTCTGAAGAACGCTTCTGAACATCCACTGCTGGCTTTAATGATGATGATGTCTGCAGAGATGTCAGTATTGTTGTGGTCGCGCTTCCTGTGGTGGACATGCCGTTTGTCTGCTTCAGTGTTGTCAGTTGATGCTGGTCTACATTTATGGGTATTGTTTCCGTGATTTGAGTATTTTCATAACAATTACAGCTGCTATCAATTCTGATCCAAACATTGTTTGCGTCGCTTTTTTTGGCGTAACTATTGACTTCTTGCTGCGGAGTGGGCTTCAATAGTGGCAGTTGCGGCGCAGTGCTCGGCCTCTGATCTCTTAGTTCCGCTTCCACTACCCTTTTGGCTGCGATATAAATTTTATAGTACATCACAATCATAACCGTAAGCGGAATGTAAAATGCGCTCAGCGTTGCATAAAGTTGATAACCAATATTCTGGCTCACTTCGCATGTGGGCTGACTGTCGCTGCCGTGTTCGTTGCCCAACACTAGCAGTGGAGGAATGCTGATCAAACACGACGCTACCCATACTGCGCCTATAAATGATAAGATTCTTTTTGTTGTACGCCGTACGCCATATGTCAGCGGCTTTGTTATAGCGAGGTATCGATCTAACGGTGGCACAACACAGAGAAAACAACAAGAGAACAAAGTTTTTTCCATTAGCCGTTATTAAATATGTATTTTAAAATTAAAAGGTTTTTTGATAGCGCTGTTTGCGTACCGATTGAGATCATGCATAAATTAAGTATTGACGATGTACAACATGTTACATCAAACGAGACCCATAGATCGCAAATACCATTGCTTAGATTCCACGTACCAGTGAGTTCGTAATGCAGTGCTAACGGCATCACTAATAATGCAACGCATAAGTCTGATATTGCCAGCGATACCTAAGGCATGAGTGTGTGTGTTATTTAGCATCACATTATCATATTTTATTATTATACATATATATATGTATGTAAAGTTATTTTTTCTTTTTTGTAATTTTTATTATATGTAAAACTACAAATAAAGTGAGATAATAATTAGTGATTCAAAAGTTTCGTTACAAAATCTATGCAGAGATGTATAGAAAACAAAATAATATGAAAAGGGATGACAAAACATTGAATTTTTGATATTGAAACATGTGTCGAACAATGTTTTTCATGCAAACAATTTTGTTAAGCAATAATGGTATAATATTTAAAATATTCGTAATGAAAAAATTCCGTGCGAATACTTTCGAAAATTTCGGGATTGTATGCGCCACAGAGTGCGGCAAACAAAACAAAGGTTAAAGTCGAGGAAAAAATTTCACGAATTACAAAATGTTTAAAATAATTTTATAACTTAACCTCGCATATTCTCCTTAAAAATAATTATTACTTTCCTGAAATACTTCACTCGTGGCAACATTGTGACAAACTATTATTTATAAAAGTAGTCGCTATATTAGAAATTTATTTAAACTTAGTTCCGTTAAGTGCAATTATAGTACAGAATTATTTTAATTTAGATTTTTCTTGCGAAACAAAATCTGTATGTGTTTGATAAAAAGGAGAAAACACGACAATTTAAGCAATAAAAGCATAAAATCAATAAACGCGTCGGAAAACTACTTTTTAATTAACTTGTTTTATGTTTTAGACAAATATTTCACTGTTTTCCACTGTAAATCACAATGAAAAAAAAATTTACTGCGAAAGATAAAACTAATAAAAATAATTTAATAGAATGACGTTAAAAAGACATATTTACGAGCAAATAATTTGACGGATGTCTCAGCTTTCTAACAAGAACTACCGAAAGACAGACAAGTATATTTCCGACAACAGTGGCGATTATCATCAGACCTAAAGAAACGACAAGAAGCGCTTCCAATCCTACAATAAAAAAGCGAAATATTATTATATGGCGTTTATATATAACTTATATACTTAGTAGCGCGCAAAGTATAGGTTTAGAAAAAAAATGAAATATTTCAGAGAATTTTTTTTTATATGACATTTTAACTGCAATTCAACGAGAGAAAAAAATGTAACAAATCAATACTATACTCACGCGGAGAAATGATGTCTTCGTCGTCGTCGATGTCAGCAGCGTTTGAATTTTCAATACTATTGCACAGTTCATTTAATGTTACATTCACTTCACCGTAAGTTTGTATTGCCTGCGGATCGAGCGTATCGTTAATACACCACGAGGAGAGTACTGTCGATGTGAGAAAGTTTATAGAGCTATTCGAGGACAGGTCCATTGAGTTGAGTGCGCACTTATGGCCATGTCGACAGTGCGGAGGCATCGCTGCTACTACACCTCCAATTATAGCTGTTAGTATTTAGTCTCATCATTCGTGTAGTATAGCTTAGCTTTTGTTTTTTTTTGGTTAATTATTATTCCTCTTTTTTTACTCTTATATTATTATTATATTGTTTTCAAATTGAGTTTTATCGTTTCTAACGATCTCTCTCAGTGTGTTGTCGTGATGTTTGAAGCTTATGTAACTTTTATGAGCTTAGTTATCTTAATTGTTTCTTTAATCATATACTTTAAACATAAAGAGAGCCTATGCTAACTGTGCGTTGGCTGTGAGTGGATCTCTCATGTGTTTAGCGTTTCATTACAAATCGATGAACAAACAAATTGCGTTTCAATCGTTAATTTCTGTTAACGTGTGTCTCATCATCATTAAAAGTTCTGCGAGAGAAAAAAGCGAGAGAGAGAAAGAGAAGAAAATGAAAATAATGAAATGTATAGCACATAGCGTGCGCAGCGATGCGCCGAATAAAACTAAAATATATATATATTTTCTTTTTAACACACAATACGATTAATGCTAATCAATCAATTGATTATGTCGCGTCCAAAAAAATTGTGAGACTCTCTGAAAATCTCGTTTTTATTAATTCATAACAGTTTTTTACGCATCGAATGATAACAAACGAGAAGTAGAAAACGAAATACCTTTTAACGGCACATGTCTCCTACTTTTATAGCTATTTTATTTGTTAGCAGCGCATCTTCCGACTCAAATGCACTGCTTTTTTTATAATCTGAAACTGCTTTCTGGCACTACTCTTATTTAACTTTTATTTAATGCACATAAAAAAGTATAGCCATTTAGCAGGCTTTGAAGACTTTTAAACTATTGAATATCATCTGTAAAGTATTTTAAATTTATCATCTTACTTATAAGCTACTCTACACTCTTTTTCTCCTTTATTATAGAGTTTCCTAATAATAGTTTTATAGAAACTTCGTTTGCTAATAAGCTTTGTGCAAGATTTATAGTCATAACAGTATCAGCTTATATAATTAGCTCATCTGATTTTATGTATCAGAGAAAATTTTTGATTATTGATTATCTTTTTTAGTTGACTTCTTCTAACTCTTTCTCAGTTAAAAATGGAAACGTTATGTTTTTATTTTTCTTTTCTTTTATACTGTAAGTCTATTTAAAATATTTCATAAGAGTGTGATCAGAAAAAATAATTTAATAAAGTGTCGAGAATTTTCAAATCTATATGAATCTACTTTTATTTCGCAGAATGATTCGAACTTTAAATTAAATTCACTAATTCTTATTGATTAATAATTTAGAGTGCAAAAGGATATTTAGGGGGAATTTAAAGGAAGTTTGTCTTTTTGACTAATTTTTTATTGTATATTATTATATTTCATCATTAAATTAGAAAATGAAACTTATATAAAATTTATTTAAATTTCAATTTTACTTTAATCATAAATATTTTTCGAAAAATATCTCGATTTTTTGAAATTTACTAGATTATAACGCACAACTGCTTAAGAATAAGTTTTAAATAGCTAATCGATTCATAGTTACACAGAGGTGTTTTGCTAAGGCCTGAGCTCCTCGCCCTAGAAAAATCGAAAAATCTGATTTGAAAAAATTATCTCGTAAATCCGATGAGTTTTTGAGACACTTGTAATTATTGGCCAAAATGAAATAAAATTGTTGCTTAAATCCTATGAGATTTGATTCCCCAAGAATTTTGAGGATCAATATAGAAAACACCCTCTATATTAATAAGTTATTATTAAAAATTTATAAGTTATTTTTGTAACTCATCATCAATGCTCGATTACTATGCAATGGTCACAGCAAAGGCAAATAATTGAATTTTTACATTATTGTGAGATACACAGTCACGTCACTTAAATCACAAAGTCTACTGATAAAAAACATTAATTGCATAATTTATTTCTTGTTTATAACTTTATAATTTAAGCGTACATATACTAAATAGTAAACGACATAAATGAAAATAATCGCTCTCTATCTCCTTTCTTATCACTTACTCACTCCCTCTATCTCTCCATCTCCTCTCAGCAGCACTCATATCAAAAAGCTTTCCTTAAATCTTACGCAAAATGTTAAACATTTTTTTAGCTCATAAAATTAATAGAATTTTAATATAATGGAAAAATTTAAATATATTAAACTATTTGTCTGTTCGCTTCGGCGAACCAACTGATATATAATGATAGACATATCATGCCTCTTAGACATATCAAAAACCAATAAAATGGGTTGATTTATATATACTAATATTTTGATCACCGAAGCTTTTTAGTAAAAAATATGTCGCTAAAATAATTTGTTTAGCATTAAAATTCGTGTTACGTATCGAAATAAATAAATTTCTCTTTTTTTTCTCTGAGCTAAAATCTTTAAGTCAATAAATTCTTTTGGTAAAATCTCTGAGGCATTAAAAGTCGATTTATTTTTTGAATATTTGTCTAAAAAATCGATATGCTAGCGGTGTATGTCTATATTTAGTGCGTTTTATTAATTTAGCCTCAATATTAGAATATATAGATATATATATATGCAGGCTTTCTTTGTTTTTGTTTAATAATAAACTTAATGGTATGTATTAATAGTATTTTTTTCATTCATTCGATATATTAATCATGAAATATTGGTTTTCTCATTGCGTTTTTTTTACTGGGTAACAATTTTTTTTATTATTATTGTATATTTTACGCGATATTCATTATGCTATAGTATTTCCTGTAATTTCAGATTAAAAAATAAAATGCATAGTAAATATCTAAGTTTTCTGAATTTAGTTATATTTACAAACTGAAACTATGATCTGAATAACTTAGTAGCTGCAGATAGCAGTCTAGAATTTAAAATCAAAAATACCGCCAGACATCATAAAAAATTATATTTTTGCATACTTATAGCATTAAAATTTTTCAGCATTTAATTAATTATAATATTACTTGATTAATAAAATCATAAGCATTTATGTAATTCATGTAATTCGGCTTTATGTTTATTCATGAATATATATATATATGAGTTATATAACTCATATTTGCATTGCACCGAATGCCACATTATATCCATAATAAAAATTGCGAAAAGAATATTGGATAACGAAAAGTGCCTGCAGTGATGAGAATCACATCACATTAAT
>JAQIVF010001543.1:0-13672 GCA_034698365.1 Steganacarus magnus | reverse complement strand
AATATTCAAAATCTTAAAAACTTAAACCAAAAGCCAAACCATTAAAAAATCCATTGGATTAACCCATTGACATCTTTAATTAAAATCAATGAATTAGAGGACAATGATAACTTGATATTTTAATAATTTTGAAATGAAGCTCTCGAGCAAACGAAATTTATTATAAAATATATTGTAATTTATGAAATAATATTTCTTTCAATCAACTAACTTTTAAATATTTCTAAACATATGTTTCTCACATAATAGGCGGACGAACTTAATTTAAGTGACCAAGCAATAGGTGTGACGGGAAAAGATCCAGCAGCTAAAAGAAGACAACTATTGATTAACAATAAACTGGTTACTTTGCCAAATTCTTTATGGGGTTTATTTAAAAATTATGAAGTATTACCGAAGCCATTAATTCATTACGTGGTGCGCGAATTTCGCACACCGAGAATAAATTTAGAGGAATGGGGCGGAGATATAAGTGTTCACGATTTCGCTACACAAAGAATGGGTGAAGAATTGGCGAACTATTTTTTTGACCCGATGTGTCGCGGCATTTATGCTGGCGATTCTAAAAAATTAAGTGTTATGTCGAGTTTTCCTCAAATGTTTAACGGTGAACAAGCGTATGGCTCGATATTTAAGGGTAATGTGTACGCCACACAACAAATGATTAAGCATTCAAAAACAGGGTCCACTGATTTGGAAATATGGGCCAAAAATAACAAATGGAGTATTTGGTCGTTTAGAAACGGTCTTCAAACACTTCCTGACAGATTGGCTGAATTTATGCTATCGATTGATGGTAACCCGATTAAAATCTACAATGAATCGACTGTGACTAAACTAGAGTTTGATAAATCACAAGACAAAGTTCTAATAAATATTAAAACCAGTCAAGAGGACGATATTCTTATAGAAGCTGATCACGTATTTTCCGCGATTCCAGCGCAACAATTAACAACAATATTACCAGAAAGTGTTTATCCAAAACTATGTGAGACATTAAACAGTATAACTGGTGTTAATGTTGCTGCTGTCAATTTAGAATACCACGGAAAACCAATACCAGACAGTAAAGGGTTTGGTTTTTTGGTGCCGTCTAATCAAAAATCAAATGCGCTCGGAGTTATATATGATTCGTGCTTATTTCCATTGCATAATAATGGAATGTATTGTACGCGACTAACGGTAAGTAATTAGTAATTACCGGTAATACCGATTTTAAAGTTTATATTAAAATTATTTTACATTTATTTTTCAATTTTAATTTTAATATTTGAGTACAGTGTGAGAGCATTTTTTAAATTATCAGTTTTCAATTTTTTTATATGCATTTATTTCTGAATTATATAAAAATTTTCGCGTTTAAATCTAATTATATGTTTCGCGAAAAATATGTTTGAAATCAACATTCCATTAAATATCAATCAATAACTTTGGAGAAAGTGAGGGTGTGTTGCGTTGTGCGGCGCAGACAGACAGACATCGACTGATAATCGAATTGATAGACAGATTTTAGACGATAATCTTTTTGCAGCACACGATTATTTGCATTTTCAAATATTTTAGCTTAAAGTAGTTTTTTTCCTTAAATGCTAATTATTTTTTTTTAAAATAAAAAATATTTGAAACTTTCTTTAAAAAACGTTTTTTTAATTTTTAATGTATCTTTAATTTAATGCGAATATACAGTGCATGATGGGTGGGGAGTGGTTTGACCAAATATTTGGTGATGTCAATCAAGTGTCTGTGGAGAAAGTTTTGACAGAAGCTATTGAAGCTGTTCGCTCTCATTTAGGCATAAAGGATACTCCAATCAGATATTTTGTTAATATTTGTAAGGTAACTAAATCTGTTTGATTATATACGATTTTTTGGCGTTTAAATCTAAATGATGATTTAATTGGTCACTAGAACTGTATACCGCAGTATTATTTGGGTCATAAAGAGAAATTAGAAGTAATCAGCCAAGAAATTGAAAACACGGGCATAAAACTAGCATTAGTAGGCGCTTCGTATAAAGGTGTGAGTGTACCCGATTGTATATACAACTCCAAACTAACTGCTCATTCATACGCTCAATCATTGGGTGTTGTCTGATGCGATGCCGCACTGTTTGATGTGATGTGAATTTTTTGTGGCGAGAATCTATTTATTTTTAGATCAACTATAATACTAGTAATAGCATATATTTTTATAATAAATTATGTTAGTTTAGCAATTTTTATTAATAATTGTGTTGATTTTATATTTATGCAAATAATGTATGATTATTGTGTTGTTTATAAAATTTAAAATAAATAATTATCAAAATGCTGTAAAAAATTTTCTGTTAAATATTAAAGGAAATAAATTATGAGAGAATTTTTTCATAGTTACAATGCTTTTAGTTATTTCTTGCGATTTATTGCATAATAAAAAATAAATATAAATTACAGTTTAGATTAATATTCGAAGAGCTGGCCCTAAACCTAGTAAAGTCAAAATACACACAATTCCCGAAACTCGACCGGATTTTGTAATTTTTAATGATGTTAGTTTTAAAGTTTGATTATATTTTTAATAGATTTTGACCATAATATATATATATATATAAGTGTATTACGTTGTATAATCATTAATAAAAATAGCATTGGCCTAAACTATGTGCAATAGCTATGATGGAGTGGTGGGGTAGATGTATGTCGTGGGGTATTATTACATCATAAAATACTGAATTTTGACGGTTAACAAAAAACCTCATTTTGCATTTTGTGAAATTTCTAATGGCGTTGAAAACGAAACTTTCTGTGGATGAATTCACTTAATAGGTGCATAAATAACAAATTTGAAGGCAATGGAATTTTTTTTTCTCAAAAATTTCGAAAAGTTTCAAATTATAAAATTGTATCTTACGGTAGGCTAAGTTACATAAACGCACAGCACAGTAGTCTTTCAATGCCCAGACACTGCAGAATTTTGACTCTCATTAAATTTTAGATTCCAAGGTTGAATTTTAAATGTAGAAATTTTTCTTGAGATTTTGTCTCTTTTACCTGCATTTTTCCAATTGGCTGTAAAAGCGACATAAGACCGACGTTTTTCAAATCGAATAAGTTTTCAAAAGCAAGCTAAAAAACTTTTAAAAAAGATTAACTAATTTGTCATAAAAATATATTAATTATTATCACAAATAACACTTTACCGGCAAACATATTTCAGAAAAAATTTAAAATAAATAAATAATAAATAATTACACTGCATATTAAAATTTCTAATTATCAAATTACAATAATAATATGTAATTTATTAGTAATAAATTATTAACTGTAATACAAGTCACAAACTATTTGGAAAACTAAAAAAGATTTAATAAATACAGTATTCTTCTGATATAATGGCATAGTAAACATGATTTAAAATTGAATAGTTTTGACAATTTGTAATCAAAATGATAATAAGATAACAAATTATACATTTAAATATTAATAGAAAGCATTAAATCATAGGAGTTGTCAAATGTAACAATAAAAGCTATCAAAGTTATTATTAAACCCTTTATCAATAGAAATTCGCAAAATTTTCGATAAATATTTTAACAAATTGTTCATTGAATGAATAAATCGTGACTAACAGAGTGGACAACTATGCAATTATATAGCATTAATGTTGAGAATGTTTCTTATGCTGGAAGAGAGGCGTTATCCGAAATGGGAATGACTTGTACATTAGCAACTCTACCTCATTAATAATACCTAAATATTGAGATTGCAATATTATAAGGTGGGACTGAGAAACCATATATGCAGTAATAATGAATACGAACTCTAGGGAGTCTAAACTCGATTTAAGGTTTGCATAGCTATGATTAATGTTTGCCAAAACTTAAACATTAGTGTTAACACTAAAAGTAGCTTCGATTCCACGAACCGGACGTGAAAAAAAAATCTTATTCGGCGCTATTATTGCGCGTCCCTTTCACAATATTAGTGTTTTTTAGCGAATATAAAATATGTTTGCTTTTGTTTCACAATGTCATGTGTACGCATACATTTTTTGCAAACTCCAAAGTGGAATGCAAAGTTGAAAAAAGTGAGGGTAAAACCACATATTTGACTTGCTATCCCTCATCCATACATAAAGGCAGCGCATATCAATTTCTATGACAGGGAGAAAGAGAGAGAGAGAGAGAAAGAAAGAAAGAAAATGGGAGAACGAGAGAGAGAAGAAGCGAGTGTTTGGCAGATCGAAAAAACAAAGTCATCTTTTCGTTAAAGTTAATGAGCGTTTTGCCGCTGGCATCAAATCATTGTTTTTGATTACTACAAACGTTAACATCTAATCGCAAATCAGCAGTGAATCTAGACTTTTCTTCTTTTTCGCAAAAGATTTAAAATGTATTAATTTTAATGAATCTTCAATGTCATGCCTTTTGAAGATAAAAATCTTGAATATTCTTTTTTTCTCCTCTTTTTTCTCTTCTAGTTTTATTAGCGAAAGATCGACTGTGATATAGGTTTAAGGTTAGCAACAGATGCATCACTAACCAAAAAATGCAATAAATCTCAATATACATCAAATAAGCATTGATGTAATAAAAAGGTATTATAATTTTTGGGCGAATTGCGAATCAGCGCAAAAAAAGGGCATTATAATTATATTTAATGGTATTTACGAGTTTCAATGCGCTGTGTATTCGAGAAAATTATACACAATTTTCTTTTTCAATGCATTCCTTCTATTCTTCTGTACGTGCGATTGTCGACCGAATCTAATCAGTTAACTATACAATAATTAATTGATGTCAATTAAATATATTTGAAAACTAGCTGTCATTGAATAAAGATCGGAATTTTACAGTAATATTACTTTTACAATACAAAGCATTAAAAGTTTATAGCACTTAAGAGGGCATTTATGTTGTAAACCAGTTTAGCAGCAGAACCCGAGTGTTGTAATAAAACAGTTTAAGCAAAAATGTCTCACTTGTAAAACTCCCCTCTGTTTCTGAATAGCTTTAAGTGAAAGCAGAGAATAAATGCTTCAGCATCACATCACATCACTTCTTCACTCGCTATTTAATGAGACCCCACTCCTACAGTGGGCCACTATTTTCTATTCATTTATTTGACGCCACTGTCTGACACTGACGCTACTAAATCTATTTGGTATCGAGTATTGATACTAATCAATAATTAATTATAACTCAACTAAAAACTACTCACAAAATATATTATTCATATTTCTTTTTGTTATCTCTTCAACCAAAATAAATCATTAGAAATTCTAAAGATCCTTGAAAAACATTTTTTAATTTATTATAGAATTCATTATAATTTATATTTTTATATATGTTTTTAACTTTATATACATTTTGATAGAATGACTTACAAATTCGCAATAAATTTATGGGTACAGCGAATAAATGCTGACAAGAGATTCTTGATATTTACTAATGTTAGTGAACTATTAAAAAAAATTAACTAAAATCGTATAAAGTCTTGTTAGGCACTTCAGTGTTTAAATTATTTAAATATATGTAAAACAAGTGCAAAAAATTTGTAAATGAAATGCTGAAATGAATAATAATACGTTGCGTGTACAGTACTGTATATAATGTTAACATGAACTTTGCATTATCACAAGTTTGCCATTAGTTGCCGACGAGCCACCATTAGCGCTACACTTTCCGATAGCAATGTCATTATCTCTAATATCATTGCTAAGCAAATCAGTTCTACTTCGCCTCTTTCTCTCTAATGTGCCATTCAATCGTGTAAAACTGCTATTATGGTGATTTAGTCTTGGATTGCTGTGATGCAGATTCGGATAATGTTCGTCCATTCTTTTCATTTTTCGCCTCTCCATCGTATTTAATGGAAGCTGCGTTTCGGCGACATTATTATGTGGTGATAACTGATGATGCGATGCACTCATTGATTTCAATGTTTCGCTTATAGAATTTCTTCTGCTAAGCGATGGTCCATTTGAGATCTCACAGAATGGGTTAACTCTAATATTAATTTGATGATTACACTCACTGTCTAATGTGCTGTTACGCGATAGATAGCCATTAGAAGCTGCGGCTACCAATGTATTCGATATGTGACCGTTTGATCGATGATGAGCGAACAAGTTGTGATTACTGTGACTAAACAAGTGGCTGTGATTGTTTGCACCAGCTTTTGGGTGTTTCTCTTTCGGCAATTTGCCACAAGACATATTGTTTCGCGGTGTTTGCTGCTTATGTCTCACTACACACAGCACTATGCATACTATTATTACCGATACTACCGCTCCGATCGTTATTAGCAACACATTTATCAACGTTTTGTCGTCGTCAGAACTAACCGTTCCTATGCTTCCATTAATGTCATTGTTCTCATTGTTTTGATCTTTCTTTCCTTTTTCTTTAATATCAGCGCTCGGCAGTGTTTTAATAATGTAGATATTTGAAAATTCTGATGGACCGGCGACGTTGAAACATTGCATTTTAATGTCATATGACGTGTCAGGCAATAAATGTGTGATGATATGAGATCTGCAAATAATTACGGTAATTGTTAATAATTTTTCAATTAATATACTATTAAATTTTTTATTTAAGATAGCGATAACATTTATAGCATACCTAGTATTGGCACCCATTGACGCTACTTTAATATAGTCGCCCGCTGTATGAGTTGCGCGATAATAAATGAAAAAACCATCGATCGCTACCGAATCGATGTCCAAATATTCCCATTTTAATGTAATTGCTGACGGACTGACTGGTTCAGCGTGAATGATGGCCGGACCATACACCGGCTTTTTCATTGGCGGGTCTTTATATAAAGTAAATTTGATAGAATTCGGTCCCAATTTATTATCGTTATTGGAATAAACGGCAGCGATTCTAAAACGATATTTCGATCCTTCTCTCAAACCGTTTACTGCGTACGAATGAATATGCGGAGGAATGTCTTCATCGACAGTATTCCATTCACTTCCCTTGTTTCCCATTTCGCGGAACTGAACTTTAAAGAATAGAATGGGTAAGCCGTCGTTTTGCGGGACATCCCAACGAGCCATAATTGAATCATCAGATAATCTAGTGATTTCTGGACGAGTTGGCGGAACCATTTTGATTCCTTTATTTTTGTTTTTTCGTCTTCTGTTTTGATGATTGGGTGCCCTTTCAAATAAATCGTCGTCTTCATCAACCAAATCTCCATCTGCAGTGTTAGCCACGAGATCGCTCTCGTCGTCATCTGTTAGAGTAATATCTTTTGCATTATGATTAACGATAGTTAGACTTGAATTCATAATATTAACGACACTCGTTGCATAAGTAGACCCAAGTTCATTGGTAGCAAAACATTGATATATTCCAGAATGTAAACTCGAGTTCGCTTTTGTTATCATTAATTTCGAGCCATCACTTCCTCTAATTAAAATTCCAGTTCTGTTTGAATTTTCAAGTTTTATCAGTTGCCCATTCAGTAACCAACTAACTATTGGCTTTGGTTTGCCTTTAGTGGCGCACTCTAATACAATTTCTTCGTCTTCGAGCGCGTTTTTATCTTCTGGTGGTCTAACAATTTGTGGAATTTCTTGTATTTCTAATACTGAATTAGAGCTAATTATATTGGAAGCGATGGAAGCGCTGCATATGTAAGTTCCTTCATCTCCGCGACGAACGCTCGGAATTATCAAATTTCCGCCGTCTTGTGTGTGTCGCCATTTGGGAAGATGTCCGTCTAGTTTCTTCCACGTTATATTAGGATTCGGACTTCCCATAGCAGCGCATTCGAATGTCACGTTACTTCCCATTATGGCAGAAGTGTGTGCCTTAGGAGTCACTGAAAATTTCGGTGTTGAATGCGTGTTTCGATGCGATTTATGCTGATTATAATGATTATGGTGAGCGTGTATGGTGTGGTGATGACGAGATTGCTTATTAACAGTGAGTTGCACGTAATGCTGCGCATATATCCGTTGGCCGAGAAATGGATTATGAGCTATACATCTGTAAATTCCTGAGTCTGACTCTTTTGCATTAAATATTTGGAGATCTCCGGAAGGCATTAAGCGATAACGATCTAAACACAAATATTCAACTCAATTAAAAATTTAATTTATTAAAATAAAATTGTTGTCAGTTTTACCCTTAGTTTTATGAATAATGGTAGCGTTGAAGTAGAACTCAGTGACAACATTCGGTACACTGTGCGGAGGATTGCATGGTATGACTGCGGTGTTGCCTTCAATCGCTTCCACACTCACATTGTCAGCGATGGCGAACGGCTTAAGCTCGGCTAATATTAATTTTGCGGGTTGACTGACTATAGCACTCTTTTTGTGGTGTGCGATACATTGAAAGACTCCACCTTGAAATAGTGGTGATGTGCTGCTCGACGACGATGACGATGAACGCGATAATGAATGCGATTTCGAGTCCAAGTCTGAATCACTTGACATTAATGAAGAATTTGTTACGCCATTTATTGTCTTTGGAAGTCTTATAACGAGTTTGTTTCTCGATATGCGAACTCCATCTAATGTTGACTCGTAAAGAGGCGTACCATTCAAAAGCCATCTTATGTCCGCACTTTCTGGCGATGCGAGACACTTGAACACCGCTCGTCCGCCATCTGCGGCCACGAGTACCGAAGTTGGTTCAGTAAAGAACTCGAGACGGTTGTCATAACGCTTTTCACAACATATCAGTTGTATGCAACATATTATGAAAACTTTTAATAGTTTCAAATGAATAGTTTTAAATAAAAAAGTCATTTCATTAAATATTTTTTCATAGTTAACTGATAAATATTTAGTAAATATTGATAAAACATAATGTTATTGATTGGTAGCAAATATGAAAACCCTTTTCAAAATTGGCGATAATCCTCATAACGCACAACAGTGACAATAAACAAGGAATTCATTGTCCGCTTTAACATATTTCGCTTTCGCTTTTACAGGCACTTAACTGAAGGCAAAGTGAATGCATTGAAGGCACTGAAGGCATAGCACTGAAGGCATAGCAATACATAGCACTGAACAACACAGAAGAGAGAAGAGAGGAGCAGAGAGTGGTGAACAGAACAACTGAGAGTGATGTGGTGGGAGGTGAAGAAACCCAGAATAGTGTTGAGGTTGCATTGAGTCGAGTTGTGTTGCGCTTAAGGGGAGACTTGTTGGGATGTATCCTACTTTACTGAGAGGTAGAGAGGAGAGGGAGAGGGGCTTACACTTTGATGTGCTAAAGAAAGTTTTTGGTAATATAATTGCTTAGTGCTTTGGGACGCACTACTTCTCAACTGCTTGTCTGCTTATCTGCATTAAAGAGCGGTACAACTTATTATCTTCACTGCCTATGCAGCCACAACCTTAACTCAAATGATTAACTACCTGACAACAGCAACACACAAATAACAAAAACAGCAACGCAGCCAACACTAAAGCCTAAATAAACCAAATCGCGCTCTCATCTCATTTCCAATCGTGTTATTATCCTCAACTGAGAAAAGAAAAAACTATATAACAACCAATAACTAACGAAGTAAGCGAATCAAAGTCTGACTACTAGTCCATACATTGTACTATACATACTGTACAATGTTAGACATTATATGTTAGATGTTAGACCCCAAAGACATAAATATGGTAATTAATTACTATTTAATGATCTGATTGAAATCAAAACTAACCATTAAATCGCTACATCTAATTAAATTCAACATTCATTTTATGTACGAACAAATGTTAAATATAATTTTTCAAACATTTTTTCGAACAAACCATAATGAATAGCAATTAACACATTGTATTTGTTTTAGTGTTACGCTATTGTGGTGCAGTGCAGCATCTAATTGCTAATTGTTTTGCTTCATTATAACAAATTTAAACGAAATGAATATTAAGTGAGGGTTTGTGTGAAAATTTGCTAATATTAAAAATGCTAACTCATAATTCATACTGTATTTGAACTTTGAAGTTCAGTATTTGTATATCAATATGTCATGTAGTCGTTAGTACATATGTTGCATACACTGCATACTGCACATACTGTACTGTAGATACAGTACACTGTTTGGGCAAACAGTTCGCGAAATGTAATGTTTCACGTTTTATAGTGTTGAAAATATTTGCAAAGTTGTTTATTACATTTGAGCCTATCTTTTAGCTTCGACACAATGGGACGCCAAAGGCAGAGCCAACGGCTGTCCCCGCGTTCAAAAATTATGTATCCAGAATCTGTTGATAGCGATTCTGCGCCGAGTCAATCATGTTAACTCAGTGGACCATTGCTATCAAAGCATACTAGTCGATACCCTTTTCAAAACTATTTGCTTTGTTCAATAAATATTTACCATACACTAACGCACACAGTATTACAGTTCGCAAGTATCATAATATTTGTTAAAACAGTTCGATTTTGAATAAGCATCAATTTAATATTAAAATTAGATTACTCTGAATATTGTTAAACTTTATAGATATGAAAAGTAAAATTTAAAGATATTTGAAATATGCGTTATGCGATAAGTGATAAGTATCACATCACGCATACCGCAACAATATATAAGAAAATATATAAGTGGGCGTTACGTTACGAAGCACTAAACCATAGCGCGTCGGAACACAAACCAGAATATATACTGAAACGCTAAGCAACTTTTTGACAGCATATAGTTTACATAATGACCTTACTTTCAAATACTATACCTAGAATACCAAAAACCGAGTCTTAAAAACTGATCAGACATTTCAATACTTGATTAAGTTTGTTTGCAATCAAAAGTCATATTTTTATATATGTCAATAAAATGAGGGCATTTTTTAAATAAAATTTTATTAAAAATGATTCTTTAATTATATAAAATTTATTTAAATACAGTATTATGAAATTTAACCATAAGTAATCTATACGGTAATCACAAATGAGTGAATGCGTAACGCAAACTGATAAAACTTGGATATAATACAATTAATTTTTAAAGAAAAATTACTACATATCTTGAACACTCCATCGATAAGATTCTTCGATATTCGCCTCTCTGTTAGACAATCTTTCGAAATATTTTTGCTCGAAACCATTGGAACGATTGACGCCATCCCACCGATAACCGGGCATTATCTTGAATCTATTTGGCGGCGGAGGTGTCGGACCATTATATGTTGGCGTCAAATCCGCTTTACCCTCCTTTAGATCGGTTTTCGCTTTTTTCTTTCTGATCATATCGAGCATAGGGTCATCTTCACGCTCTTTATCTCTTAACATCTTATCTAAATCAGTGTCATCTTCATATCGTGCCAAAGGTTTGGACATTTCGTGTAATGCACTTTCGGCTCTTTCTTTCTGTTGCTGGTCCTGAACCAATCCTTTTGACCATTTTTTATATTTTTCCAGTTTTTCGGCATCGATTTTTGCTTTGGCATTATCCTCGATAAGCTTTAGTCGCGCTTCTTCTTCCAAGTTTCTTGCTTTACCAGTTTTTGAGTCTCTGTACACAGTTTTTGCGTTTTTTCCTAAAACATCGTCACTAATAGAAGCAATAAATTTCCTCTCTTTTTCCTTTACAGACTGTAATTCTTTTTGTAATTCTTTCGCGTTAGACAGACCAGATTTTTTACCGGATAATGTTTGTTCCGCTTTATAAGGTTTGTCACTTTTTTTCTCTAATTTTGTACGTTTTTCTGAATTATCATAATTGTCATTATATTTCGATGATGAATCTTTTTCGAACTTCAAATGTTTGTCTCTCTTATAATTCGAATCACTATGTCTATTACGTGGTGGCGATAAATCTCTATCATTGTCGCGAGTTTTCGAATATTTAGCATCAAATTTTTCAATTTTTAATTTTGTTAACAAATCTCTATCAGAGCGACGTTTGTGACGCATGTCTGCCGTCATTTGATGGCGAACATCGTCACGCGGTGGTGATAAATCGCTATCAGACGAATGTTTTTTTATATTTTTTGATGAACGCTTTATTGAACTAACATTTTTTGAATCCTTAATTCTCGGAGGAGACAAATCACTGTCAGAATTTTTAATTTTAGTGTCACTGCGTTTAGTTCTTGCAGGCGATAAATCGCTATCAGAATTATCGGAATGTCTCGCCGTATTGGATATGTCCGGCCTATTATTATCTGAATAACGTGGTGGCGATAAATCACTGTTTTCGTCATCGCGCGTCGATTTACGAGATTTGCGCGTTGTTTCGGTTCGCACTCCATTTCCCGATTGCTTCGATTTAACGCTGTTTCGCGAATTTGTGTCATCAAAATCATCGTCTATTATGCCGACAGTCTTCCACTGATTGGTGTCGATATCTTTGCGTCTCAAATAAGCGGGTCTTTCGTCGATCACTTCAGCGATTGATGGTTTCTCCTCTTTGGTTCCGTAATAAAGTTCATCATCGCTGCCGTTAGTGTTCAATCTTTTTAAGTCAATGTCGTCGTCAACGATACGAATCCTATTAAATGAAGATAAAGTAAAATTAATTACTATCATAAATATTATTATAATATTTAATAAAAACTTACTTTTTATGTTTAGTCACGGATTTGAACAAACTTTTCTTTCGCTGCTTTTCTGTTTGTTGTTCAACAGTTCCCGACAGATACTTCATTTTAAGATACTCTTTGTGTTCTAATGGCCGATCGTATGATTTCTTAGAACTCATTTTAAATGTTTTCTGATCGGAAACGCTTTAATTCGTTAAACTAAATAAGTTTTTAACAAAACAATTATTGGTTAAAACGTTAAAATAAGTGGAATAACTCGATCGATGTTTTGCTTTTTTTAATGATTTTCACATATATTACGTCCGTGTAATCAAAAATATGTGCCCAAATGCATACATGTGTAAGTGAAGCGACACAACAAATAGTGTGACCAACTCTACACTCGAGTCATTTTTTTCAGAGTGCTTTCAGAGTCATTTATAAGTAAGAGTCTAAAGTTATATTTGGCTAATGATTTTGATCAGATTTTAGTGGTATTTCAATGATAAATAGAATTTTTCTTTAAAAGTTTTATCGCTTGAGTTTTGTGAGAATAATAGTTTTGTGTAATGTTTTAGGATAATAATAGATATATTAAGCAAACAAATTATTTTATCGCGATAAGTATAAGTGAATATATTTTGAATGATAAAAAAGTGGTATATCTCACAAAAAAATAGGTCATAATTATTCAATTATTTAGACATTAAATATGATTATTATGATATCGTTAACGTAATTGTTGCGCGAAATGAAATGGACGTAAAGTACGATATTTTGACGCAACGTTAGGATTGGTTTATGGTATTGATTGACACCTTTAAGTGGAGAGACATCGAGAGGTGTTTCGGTTTCCACTCAATAACTCTCAGTTTTTATCATCCATTCATTTAGTGCTGACGTGTGTTTCAATCTCTACTCATCATAAGTTTACAGCTAATTGTTTTTCCTTACATATCAGTTAATTAACCAAAAAGTTTTGGCAAAAGGCGTGTTTGATTCGCATTATAATTGTGATTGTGATCCACCAAAACATTTGATTCATTAAACTCGTATTCAACGCATTCATCGCTTTTAATAGAACTGTGGTATAATTAAACTTTGATCTTTACTTTTTAAATATTAAATATAAATATATTCTATGCTCATATTTTTAATTAAATTTTAATTTATATTATTTTATATAAATTAATTACATTTT